>JAVJIF010022286.1:0-70352 GCA_038442645.1 Agave tequilana
AACTCACTCTCCTAGTGAAGAACATGAGAAGAATGTACAACAAGAGTGAAAGAGAAGTGACCAAGAAGAAAAGGCAAGAAGAAAGCATTCAAATCCACCACTTGGGATTCAGATAATGAATCCAAATGTGAGACTAATTCCGCAAACATATGCTTCATGGTCCAAGGGGATGACCCCCTTAAGTAAACTTGGAATCTAATTTAGATTATGATGATTTTAGCATTGATGAGTTAGGAGAAGCATTTGAACAACTTTTCGATAATTATGATTTGCTTAAAAAGAAATTTTCAAAATTAAAGAAAGAAAATGAGTTTTTGCAAAATCAATTGAAATTGGTTTCAAAGGAAAAAGAAAAATTATCTATTTCTCTTGAAAATATCAGAAAGGATTTTGATACTTATATAGTTTCATTTAAAGCTAAAACTCTTAGTTTTGATAAAAATGAGATTTGTGCTCTAAAAAATAGAGTTGATTGTTTGGGCTTAACCTTGAGTCAATATGCTTTTGACCATAAGAAATTGATATTCTTGTTTCAAAAGAAACAAACTTCAAATATTCTTGCACATGCTACATGGCATGCACATACATATCATACTCAAAGTATGCCCATATACATCATTATTCACATCGTGACCGCAAAGGTCACCTTACTAAGTTTTGTTTTGATAAGTTAAATGTTTCATATAAAAATGTTTGAGATAGAAATCCTAACATCCAAGGACTCAAAAAGATATAGGTACCAAAGTCCAGGTCAATTGTTTTTGATATAGGTGTGGGCTCTCTCCAAACGTGAGAGAGTTTTAGTGCCTTGGTGGTGGATGTCTATTAGAGCTTGATGGATAAATAAATTTAATGTATCGCTATCAAGGAGTTTAGGTGGAATGGCCATCTTGATTTGGAGAAATGAATATTAGTCTTATCGGTATCGGTAACTATCTTTATCCTCCACTTTAGTTTAGATATGCTTTAATTTGTTACTTATAAGCATATGTTGTTTTATTTTGATTATATATTCTGTTAGAACATATGATAAATTTATATAACTTTTGAGATACACTCTTGATATTGTGCGTAACATGATTCATATATTTTGTGTACTCAAATTCTATTTTACTTATATGTGTATATCCTAGTTTTGATGATTCTTGCATTTATATATGCAATTCTTTGAAAATAATTTGTTTATACATGGTAGTATTTCAAATTATTTTCAGCTATTTTCAACTAACTATTTTTTGAAAATGTCTACCCTTAGTGGGTGGTTGGATGGGTGCATGTGCATATATACTTCATATACTCGATTAATCTATATGATATATGCATGCTGATTGGTGCAATGAGATACATACTTGATTCTCATGACATTTGATACTTGAGTACTCATCTCAAGATTGCTTTTATATGTATATTCCTAATTGATGATACTATTATACATATATGATTAGTTTAGTCATGCATTGTATAATTATTTAATTATTTTTTACAACTGCATGTAAGTTGATAATAACAATGAGTTATACTCATGATTCACATAGTATTTAATTTTTGTGTACTCATTCATGTTTATCCATATATATATGTGCTTAAGTTTCAATTGATTTAAATTTCAACTGGTATTCAAGTTATATTGATATTCATACATATATATGAATTAATGATTGATCATGTTCAACAATGTCCATATATATTTCTTAATAGCACAATTGTCACATACTAAGCTTGATTTTAATTCAATGAGTATTTCATTTCAAATACAATTATTTTATTTTTAACAAGTTTATGCACTTGTTTTGTTTGTGTTTCAAAAAGGGAGAAAATTTCTTTCAATTGGGTTTTTAAATTCTATTAGTATTCGGTTTCAATTGGTATCCAAAGTGTTTACATACTGGAAAATTGATTTTTTTTATTTCAATTGGTATGAATTATTACAATTGGTATCTATCCTGTTTTGTAAATTGATATGTTGTTTCAAAAATATCTAATTGCTAAAATGAAAGAACAATCTAAGAGTTTAAGAATTTACCGTGTAGCTTGTGCCTAACGGATCGTGTCCACGAGGAGGAATGCGATGGAAGCTTTTCGGTGAATCGTTTAAAAATAAGGAATTGTGTTCATTTTTTAATGGAAAAGAGAATGGAAAGAAAGAGATTATTTAAGAGAAATTGCAACTTTAGAAAAGGCTTTGGAGAAGGTGATTTAAAAAGCTTGAAAATTATTTTGTTGATTATAATAAGGAAGAAAATCTGGGCTCACTATCTCACTACTCAATTTTTCATTCTTCAATTGAAATCCTAAGTGCCTCAAATTGATCATAGGCAAAACTTAAAGTTGATTTTTAGAAAGTTTGAAGTAAAGCACATAAGATAGTTGGAAGAGTTCAATCTTTTCTTTGAAAAATCGTTTAGAATCGAATATTAAATCATCAAGCGCGAAGAAGTAAGAATGAAGTAAAAACAGTTCAAGAAACGTTTATGAAAGAAGTGAGAGTTCAACAATCCAAACCCATCCTCATGTGTCTCAAGAACACTTTCAAGAAGAAAGCTTTAAGTAAGGCATGCAAATGATTCATTGGGTCTTCTTCTTTAAAACCAGAAGAGAAGAAGAACTAAAGAGAGTTACAATAGTGAGCCCAGAAAACCGTTTTAGTTACTCATGGAAAACGAAGAAGAAAGCAAATAAATAATGCTAGCCATACCATAATACGAGTGGAAGAAAAAGCAGCTCGATTCTTGTATTGATGTCACTTCAATCTTCAAGTACAAGCACTCAATTCCTCTCTCTCACAAGTATTGATACTGGACTACAAATTAAAAAATAAGAATACAACTTTTGTGCTAGCTAACAAAGAACCTAAATCTTTAGAAATAAACACAAATTCTAATCCTAGTCTTCGCTCCCATTTGCTTTGCTGAAACTGGTATTTATAGGAAAAAAACCAATAGGGGAATCCTGGGAAGATTGGGGGAGCAAACGCTCCCCCAACTGACTCCACTTGGCCGCGAAAACTCGGCTAGGGCCGCGATAACGCTGCCCTGGTGTGGCCAGGTGGCCACACCCAGTTGGCTGGCTCCCCTAGTTTGGTGAATTTCCGTATCTTCTTCTGGTTTTTTTGTTTCTGCTAAACAACCTTTAATTGTTTGGCTTCAACCGCTTGATTCAGGGATGATTCTTCTCAACCTCTTGATATGCCAAGATTTTGCCCTGATTCCTTAATTTTGAATTTATTCTGAATTAAATCAGAATTTGGTGGGCTTTTGGGCTTGTTTCTCTTTTCTTTCTTTTAGCACTTGGGCCTACATTTAACAAAGAAAAAGAAGACTTATTAATAGGATTTATTAGCTAAAAATTATGGTAAGGTGACAATGTAAATGCAATATATGTGACTAATCACACCCCCACACTTATCTTTTGCTCGCCTTCGAGCAAAACATCAGACTAATTCTAATCAATTATTAGACCATTTTCACAGGTCACTCGATTGCACTGAGCATGTGCAACAAGCCGTTAAACCTCTAGGTTACCCCTAGAGGACGAGTTTTGTCTTGTGAGGGTTTTTAGTGGATTGCACCCACAAAATCCAAAAAGAAGAGAAAAAAGTTAGTATTTTCGAAAAGCATTTTAAAAAGAGAAAATATTTGAAGTATATTTGTAAGGCTTTAAGTAATCTATAAGTTATAGGAATATCAAATTTTTCATTCCGAAACTCAGTCTTTATTCAAAAACATGTCATCAATTAAAGTAAGGAGTCAAATTGTACTTCTCATCTAGTCTATTATTTACCCTGAGTCGTATGCACCATCGTGACTGTGAAGTTGACTAAGGGTTCTTTAACATTAACTCCTATGCCTTATTTATATTAATTTTTTGGTGGAATTTATTCCTCGATTTCATTAGGCTTTCTAATCTGCCCATGTAACGAGCCTTCAATCGGTGACACCCAAACCGGACAGTTTTTGGGTACCAGGTGAGAAAACCCCCTAAGGACTTAAACACTCGAGCAGATAAGGCCACAAAACCAAAGTTTTATTTATAAGATGTACCCCTTTTAGGCATGAATACTTATGCTTCATTAGGCATAAATACCAAGCTTAATCAGAGGATTTATGTGTATACATTTTTTTTCTCAAACTTATCTAATTATCTTTTGCATAAATACTAAGGCTTGCTTGGGCCAAAGCACCTAGCTAATCAATAATTAGATTTGTTTATATTTCTTTTTTTTTCATAATATTTTTTGTTTATAAGGCATAAGAGTTTCTGTTTTTAACCCTAAGTGTGTAAGTGTATTTAGTGTGAATATTTCATCAAGGTAAATATCAAGACTAAATTACTTTCACAAATTTTTTTCCTAACCCTAAACATCAAACAAGTTATCTGACTTTGACCAAGTATAAGAAATCCTAATTATGATTTTCCTATTCCTTAAAATTGACTTAATTTCTTACAAAAAATATATCAAAATATTGTTCTAACCTTTCAAAAAGTTTTTTTTATTTTTTTATATATATTTTTTTCTTTTTTTAATATCAGTCATGTTAGAACCCTCTCCCACACTTATCTCATGCATTGTCCCCAATGTATGAAAGAAATGTATATATGCATGAAATGGAATAGGAAAGAGTAAAGTTACCGATACACTGGGTCAAAAAGACCCATAGCCGTTTCATTTACCGGCACCGATTCCAAGAAAGGTTAAGGCGTTGACCATTTACCTTAAAGTCATTTCCATTCTTGGTGTCATTGATCTCAACTGCACCGTGTGGAAACACGGTTTTTACAACGAATGGCCCAGTCCATCTTGATTTCAATTTTCCTGGAAAAAGATGAAGCCTAGAATTATAGAGTAAGATTTTTTGTCCGGGGACAAGTTTTTTCTTATGATGTGTTTATCATGGAAAATCTTGACTCTATCTTTAGTGATCCTAGAATTTTCATAGGCCTCATTTCTCAGTTCCTCTAATTCAGAAATTTGTAATTTCCGAAGGTCACCGGCCTTAGTCAAGTCGAAATTCAACTGCTTGATTGCCCATAAGGCTCGGTGCTCTAACTCAACGGGCAAGTGACAAGGTTTGCCATAGACTAACCTATAAGGAGACATTCCTAAAATCGTCTTGAAAGCGGTCTTGTAGGCCCATAGGGCATCTACAAGTTTGATGGACCAATCTTTTCGGTTTTGGTTCACAGTTTTCTCCAAGATAAGCTTGACTTGTCTATTGGAAACCTCAACTTGCCCACTGGTTTGAGGATGATAAGGTGTGGACAACTTATGAGTTATGACATACTTTCGCATAAGAGCTTCAAAAGATCTATTGCAAAAGTGAGTGCCATTATCACTGATGATAGCACGAGGGGTTCCGAAGCGTGAAAAAATGTTCTCTTTCAAAAACTTTATGACAACTTTGTTATCATTAGTTTTATAAGGAATGGCTTCTACCCACTTGGACACATAATCCATAGCAACCAATATGTATTGGTTTCCAAATGAATTAGGAAATGGACCCATAAAGTCGATGCCCCAAACATCAAAGAGTTCTATTTCTAGAATTGGGTTGAGGGGCATCATATTTCATTTTGAAATCCTTCCTACCATTTGGCATCTAGGGCACGTCTTGCAAAATTCATAAGCATCCTTGAACAAAGTGGGCCATAAACCCACTTTATAGCACTTTTTCAACAGTCTTGCAGGGACCAAAGTGTCCACCGCATGCAAGTTCGTGACAAAAAGATAGAACACTCTTAACCTCCTCATCGGGAATGCATCTCCTAATAATTTGGTCAGAACAGTACTTGAAAAGATATGGTTCCTCCCAAAAGAAATACCGGACTTGGGATAAGAACCGGTATACATCATTTTTGGACCAATGAGACGGAGTTTGGTTTGTGACTAAGTAGTTCACTATATCCGCAAACCAAGGTTCCCTAGAGATAGCTAAGAGATATTCATCAGAAAAATCCTCATTTATGGGTAATTCATTGCATGGAGAATTAGGGATCCGTGAGAGATGGTCAACAACGACATTTTCTACGCCTTTCTTTCGAATTCTTGAAGAAGGAGGATCCAACAAATGAGTCGGGCCTTGGCATCCTTCTTCATCATGAGGTACCTAAGCGCAGAATGATCGGTAAAAATGGTGGTTTTGGACCCTAGTAGGTAGGGACGAAATTTCTCTAAGGCAAACACTACTGCCAAGAATTCCTTCTCAGTCGTAGTGTAGTTCAATTGAGCATCATTGAGAGTCCTACTAGAGTAGTAAATCACATGTTACTTGTTATCAATGCGTTGTCCTAGGACAGCGCCTATGGCAAAATCTGAAGCATCGCACATGATTTCGAACGGCTTAGACCAATCCGGTGCAGATATTATTGGTGCAGAAATAAGCTCTCTCTTAAGCTTCTCCCAAGAGTTTATGCATTCAGCATCGAAAGTGAAGGACACATCCTTAGCTAACAGATTAGTCAAGGGCCTAGCAATTTTGCTAAAATCCTTGATAAATCTTCGGTAGAAACCAGCGTGTCCTAAGAAGGATCTAATGTCCTTAACGCATTTGGGCATGGGAAGCTTAGCAATAACCTCAATTTTGGCTCTATCCACTTCTATTCCTTTCTTGGAGATTTCATGACCCAAGACAATTCCATGTTTTACCATGAAGTGGCATTTCTCCCAGTTCAATGTCAAATTTTTCTCAGCACAACGTTAGAGAACAAGTTCTAAATGGTGGAGACATTGAGTGAATGAATCTCCGTAGATGGAGAAATCATCCATAAAGATCTCTAAGAATCGTTCTACCATATTAGAGAAAAGACTCAACATGCAACGTTGAAACGTTGCTGGGCTATTGCATAAGCCGAAAGGCATTCGACGATAAGCAAATGTCCCAAATGACATGTGAATGTGGTCTTTTCTTGGTCCTCAGGAGCAATAGGGATCTGATTATACCCCGAGTAACCGTCCAAGAAACAGTAATACTCGTGACCCGCCAAACGTTCAAGCATTTGATCAATGAAGGGAAGTGAAAAATGGTCCTTACGAGTTGCAGCATTCAGCTTCCTATAGTCGATGCAAACTCGGATCTTCGTGGGAAGTCGAGTTTGGACCAACTCTTTATTCTCGTTTTTCACTACGGTAAAACTGGATTTCTTTGGAACCGCGTGTACAGGACTGACCCATTGGCTATTAGAAATGGGATAAATTATCCCATTGTCTAAGAGTTTTATGATTTCAGCATGAACAGCTTCTTGCATTATAGGGTTTAACCTACACTGCGGGTCTCTTTTAGGTGTGGCGTCTTCATTGAGATGAATGCGATGTTGAACGATGGTCGGACTTAATCCCTTTATATCGGTCATAGTCCAACCAATGGCTTCCCTATGTTTTCTTAGAATTGCTTTAAGATCTTCTTCTTCCCTGTCATTTAAATGGGAGGAAATGATGACAGGAAAGGTCTCTTGTTCGCCTAGATAGGAGTACATGAGATGCGCAGGTAAGACTTTCAATTCTAAGGAGGAGGAAGGCTCACTGGAAGGACTAGTCAAATCTGTTGGCTCCATTATTGGTGAAATAGGGTTCGAGACCCAATTCACAACAGAATCTACAACCTGATCCAGATTAAAGTTGTCAGACTCTAACCCGAAGTCACACTCTATTTCTAATTCCAATTCTTCCCCATGTTCACTTGTCAAGTTCTCAATTAGGTTGACTTGAAATGTTTGGTCCTCGATATCGCGGGGTTGTTTTCCTAGATTGAAGACATTGACTTCTCTAGTCATGTCCCCAAAGGTTAACCTCATAGACCCATTCCTACAATTGATGATGGCATTAGCAGTAGCAAGGAATGGTCGCCCTAGGATAACAGGAGTTTGAGCCCTATGATTGGAGTTGGACACAGGTTGTGTCTCCAGAACTATGTAATCGACAGGGTAAATGAACTCTCCTACCCGGATCAGGACATCATTAATCTTCCCTTTTGGAACTTTTACAGAACGGTCAGCCAGTTGGATGGTGACTCGAGTTGGACTAAGATCGCCCAACCTGAGTTGTTAATAAACTGAGAATGGAAGCAAGTTGATACTAGCCCCCAAGTCAAGAAGTGCACGACTAATCTCGGCTTGTCCTATTGTGCAGGCAATGGTGGGACTACCTGGATCCTTGTACTTGACAGGGATCGGACCCGATAGTAGCTCACTAATGTTAGTGGCTAAGAAGACCTTTTTTGGTACATTAGTCTTTCTCTTCTTGGTGCACATGTCCTTAAGAAACTTAGCATAGGAAGGGACTTGTTGGATGGCATAAAGAAGTGGCACATTTATCTTCACTTGATTAAATATCTCAATTATCTTGTCCATGTGTGGGTTTTGCTTGTTATTTTTCAGCCTATTAGGAAATGGTACTATAGGCTGGTGCACCTGACTGGCTGACTTATCTTTTTCAGATTCGTCAGAATTGGAAGGATTTGGATTAGATGAGGTGGATGCTTGATTGTGGTTGTACTGAATGGGATGGGTTGGTGTTGACACTTGATTATCAACTCTCTTTCCTGACCTCAATGTATGAACAACATTACATTGATTTAATGAATGATCCTCAGCTAAATGAGCTTGTTGAGAATTCCTAGGATTGGTTATTGGCTGACTAGGCAAGGTACCCTTCTGTCTCTCATTCTGTGGAGTGGCTAGTTGACTCATTTGACCTCTAACCTCTGGATAGTTTGCATGAGAGAATCTTGATTTTTCATATATCTTTCCATGTTTCTTTTAAAGTCAGTCATTCTCCTTTCTAGTTGAGGATTCTGGAAGGAGAATTGTGGAGCTTGGTTGGGAAAGTTCTGTTGATAATTTGAAAAGTTAGGTGGATGGTTGGGAGAATTATTATGGAAGTTGGAAAAGTTGGGTTGATGATTGGAAGAATTATTGGCATGATGGAAGTGGCTAGCATGATATGATCGTGAATGGTCATTGTTATTTTGGCTCCATGAGAAATTAGGGTGATTTCTCCAGCCAGGATTGTATGTTGGTGCGTAAGGATTATTGTTCGGCCTTGAAAAGGCCGCATTCATCGGTTCATGGTAGGGTTGCTGAGCCTGAAACACAGGGCATTCCTCGAACACATGATTCATGGCATGACAGTAAGTGCAGCCCGGGGTTGGAAATTGGTTTGGGCTGACTTGATTGACTGTACTTGGTTCTTTCATTTCTAGAGCTTCCAGTCTTCTAGCCAGGTTAGCTAACTTAGCCTCATTAGCGATGGATGATTCGATAGAATGGAGACCTCCTTTTGAAGAGATGGAGTTAGGATTCCTAGAGGTCTCACTAGTGGGTTCCCATTGGATGGTCTTCTCAGCTAGATTTTCATACAAGTCTCATCCTTCATTTTCATCCTTCTGCAAGAAACCCCCTTGGCACATACTTTCTAAGAGGATTTTGGTGGAATAGTCTAAACCGTCATAAAAAATTTGACATTATCGCCATTTCTCTATTCCATGATGTGGACATTGGACAAGGAGGTCTTTAAAGCGTTCAAAGTACCTCCAGAACGGTTCACTAGGTTCTTGCTTGAATTGCATGATCGTCTTCCTAATGAGAGCGGTTTTATGAATTGGATAGAATTTCTTCAAGAAGACCTTGATGAAACCATCCCAAGATGTGATAGAACCGGCCGCTAAGCTGTAGAGCCACTTCTTTGCTAGGTCCTTAAGTGCGAAAGGGATAAATCTCAACCTAATAGCATCATCTACATGGTGTGGGATTTTCATCATTAGACATACTTCCTCAAATTCTCTTATGAAGAAGTAGGCATCTTCGAACTCTAAGCCATGAAACTTGGGGAGTGTGTAATGAATTGAGGCTTGAACTCAAAATTGTATTCACCAACCGATGGAAGTAGAATGCAAGATGGAAGTAAGGTTCTAATGGGATAGAACCTATCCTGCAATGATGTTGATTCAGTCATTACCGGATCTGGTCTTGGTTCAAACTTGGGTGGTGATGTGTTTCTAGTCAACCTAGGTGAATTTGGGTCACTTGACCACACTTGCATACACAAACACAATCACAATCACAAACAACTTTACCAACAGTCAACAAGAGTAATCAACCAAGCCTAGTCTAAGGTAACCTTGACCTAGACAATTCCTAACTGGTTGATTGTCCACAGGAGGTAGAATGTAGACTTTGACCACAAGCTAATCTGCCAGGTCAGGGCAAGATTGGTGGGAGGTTAACCGTCAAAGACGTTCCTTAATTAAGTAACCACCAATCTTCGGGCTTTCGCCCCTCAATCCCCTTCCTAGACACTGATTTGGCAGGAGTCAAATTCCAACACCTTCCCTCTTTAGGATAATCTCCTAGTGAGTTCGAGATGTCCCTAAGGCCAACGTCTATTAGATTTACTTAGGCTTAGGTTGTGCGTGCTTGGAGATGGTTTGTGGGCTAAGGAAGGGTAATGACTTCCCCACCTTATCTTGAATTGGGTTTTGCCCTTAGAGTTAATTGTGCAAAGTGTGCAAGATATAGAAAAGTAACATTCAAAAGCAAATATCACCCAAGAATGCTTCCTAAACTATATGCTATGCATACGTACCTTGTCTCCAGCTCTCTTCAGCAGTAATTGTAAAGTAAACGTAATTAGACAAATGCCTAGAATGCAAGTCTAAACATTTTTTTAAGCAATTACAATCACTCAAATTACTGTTGGATTAAAACAGGGATGGTGGATAACAGAAATAGCAAAAATATAACATACAAAAACTTAAATTTTTGCGAGCAATATGTCCTGTAAAAAAGGGATTTTAGTAGTCCAATGAATTTTTCAATTTTTGCAACGCAATTTCTTGAAATTCTATTTCCTACTTTCGAGAGTAGGGGCACAGAATTTGCAAGTTCTCTCTTGCAAAGATTGAATGCTAGATCTGAATCTTTAAGTCCCTGAAATAATACACAAAACTTGTTAGAAAACAAATACACCGTTCCCTCAACAGCGCCAAAAATTAATTGTTAAAATGAAAGAACAATCAAAGAGTTTAAAATTTACCGTGTAGCTTGTGGCTAACGGGTCGTGTTCACGAGGAGGAATGCGATGGAAGCTTTTCGGTGAATTGTTTAAAAACAAGGAATTGTGTTCGTTTTTTAATGAAAAAGAGAATGGAAAGAAAGAGATGATTAAAAGAGAAATTGCAACTTTAGAAAAGGCTTTGGAGAAGGTGATTTAAAAAGCTTGAAAATTGTTTTGTTGATTATAATAAGGAAGAAAATCTGGGCTCACTATCTCACTACTCGATTTTTCATTCTTCTATTGAAATTCTAAGTGCCTCAAATTGATCATAGGCAAAACTTAAAGTTGATTTTTAGAAAGTTTGAAGTAAAGCACATAAGATGGTTGAAGAGTTCAATCTTTTCTTTGAAAAATCATTTAGAATCGAATATTAAATCATCAAGCGCGAAGAAGCAAGAATGAAGTAGAAACAGTTCAAGAAACGTTTATGAAAGAAGTGAGAGTTAAACAATCCAAACCCATCCTCATGTGCCTTCAAGAACACTTTCAAGAAGAAATGCTTTAAGTAAGGCATGCAAATGATTCATTGGCTCTTTTCTTTAAAACTAGAAGAGAAGAAGAACTAGAGAGAGTTACAATAGTGAGCCCAGAAAATCGTTTTAGTTAATCATAGAAAACGAAGAAGAAAGCAAATAAATGATGCTAGCCATACCGTAATACGAGTGGAAGAAAAAGCAGCTCGATTCTTGTATTGATGTCACTTCAATCTTCAAGTACAAGCACTCAATTCCTCTCTCTCACAAGTATTGATACTGGACTACAAATTAAAAAACAAGAATACAACTTTCGTGCTAGCTAACAAAGAACCTAAATCCTTAAAAAATAAACACAAATTCTAATCCTAGTCTTCGCTCCCATTTGCTTTGCTGAACTGGTATTTATAGGAAAAAACCAATAGGGGGAATCTCGGGAAGATTGGGGGAGCAAACGCTCCCCCAACTGACTCCACTTGGCCACGGAAACGCAGCTAGGGCCGCGTTTCCGCGGCCCTGGTGTGGCCAGGTGGCCACACCCAGTTGGCTGGCTCCCCTGGTTTGGTGAATTTTCCGTATCTTCTTCTGGTTTTCTTGTTTCTGCTCTAAAAGTTGACGAAACAGCCTTTGATTGTTTGGCTTCAACCGCTTGATTCAGGGAGGATTCTTCTCAACCTCTTGATATGCCAAGATTTTGCCCTGATTCCTTAATTTCGAATTTATTCTGAATTAAATCAGAATTTGGTGGGCTTTTGGGCTTGTTTCTCTTTTCTTTCTTTTAGCACTTGGGCCTACATTTAACAAAGAAAAAGAAGGCCTATTAATAGGATTTATTAGCTAAAAAGTATGGTAAGGTGACAATGTAAATGCAATATATGTGACTAATTAATATCCATGTTTAAATTATTAAAATTATTTTTAAATTTACATTTGGTTTCAAAAATATCTATTATTTTGGTTTCAATTGATTTCAATTTCTACACACGTATATTTCATACAAAATTGTTTTGATTTTTGTTATCTATATGCAAGGGGGTTTAACATCCTTCTATATATAGATTTATGATAAGTGTATTATATAAAAAATAGCTTGATCTCTTTTCTCTATATGGTACACATGTATTGGGGAAGCTTAACATCTCCATCTATATATTATATATTATGCTTATGTGGGTTAGAGTTTAGTTATCTCTTCTCCATATAATACTTGTATGCAGAGGGAGTTAACTTATCGGCTATCCTAATGGTGAATTTATATCACATATAACCTTACTTTGCATTGTTTACCACCTTGTTGATGAATTGACAAAAGGGAGAGAAATTTGGTGTTTATATATGTATATTTTATGTTTTGCATATATTTTTGCTTACTTGTTGTAGGGCTTCTTTATTGAATATCTTTATGTCTTTATGCATGAGTTAAGAGGGAGTTTTTTTTTGGAGTGAGCTCTTCACTAATCCATGCATATATAACTTCTTGAGTTTTGTCATCATCAAAAAGGGAGAGATTGTTGGGCCAAAAGCCCACCACTCTTTTTTTATGATGAATTATAGTACTAATGATCTTGTATTATTTAAGCCTCAAATATTAATCAAGTTCTTAATTGGTGTTTAGCTTCTTCAAGTAGCTTCTTCAAGCTAACACCTGTTGAGTCAAGAGCTCAAGCATAATACTAGTACAGAATACATGATTAATAGCGGTTAAAATCTGACTTTAAACATGTCCTTACAATCGATTTGTACCCAGGAGTCATAAAACTCTAAGGTATATGATGGTGATTTAAAACCGCCGTCATATATGAGCTATCATGTCGATTTAAAAAAAAAAACCTACGTTATAAATAGATTTATAACGTCGGTTCCTTAAGGAACTGACGATAAAAGAAAACTTTTAACGGAACCGACATTAAAGGTCATAGCTTTCAACGTCAGTTTCACTTGGAACTGACATTAAAATCTAAGCTTTAACATCGGCTCTCAAGGAACCAACATTAAAAAGTTTTTTAGCGTCTGTTCCTTGAGAACCGACGTTAAAACTTTATTTATTGTTTGAAAAAATTAATTTATTTTTTTAAAATTTCATACATATAAGATTCAAATTTAGATTCACAGTATACATTCAGATTCATATCTACAGTTATAAAAATGAAGCATGCACCAAAATTGACCATATAAAAATGAAGCATACAAAAAAAATGAGATTCGCAGTTATCTCCAATTTATTAAAAATTTCAGCAGTCCTCTATAATTAAGAGCTGTCATGATACAATGTTATCCAATATAGCACACAGAGTTAACATTATTCACACGCAGTATATATGTAACGGTCCCAGATTCTAATATCCTCAATTAACATAAACATTCTTTTAAAACAACAAATTATCATAATCATCTCCAAATTTTTTAAAATTTCGGCAGCACCCCCTTGTAAATACTGATCTGACCTGATATATAATATAAAACCATAAATAGTTTCGACCAATATCAGTCTACTTATTTTCAATCCCAACACATAAACTAAACTTAGTAATCATCCACGCAATCATAATAATATTTTGGCTTGACATCGTCTAATTATGTGAAACATAATAAATACACGCTCAAGAGTATCCCTCTCGGCATCTACATTATAACGCAGAACTATTATGACTCCAACTAATCATGGTTCTTAGACTAACTTATCTCTACATAAATACTTCTGACAAATATAATATATGTTTCAAGTACATATCGAATAAGGCTATGAGGATGTACAACAAGAGACTTAACAAGTAATACATAATTATATCTACAATACTTTCACTATTTTGCGAAATTCTGAACACAACATCCATATATTGAAGCTTGGCCTCCACATTTGTCGCGACCTAAAAATATGAAACTAGGAGGGGTAAACTCGACAGCTCAATATGTATAGGCAAAAGAAAATCAAGAAAACGATATACATGTTAGAGTAAAAGGAAGCATGCTCTTCTTAAAATAACAAAAGTGACAGCGGATGAAGAAGAGAAACAAGAAGTCAATAATATATCATGGTAAATAGTCACCCAACTATCTCTATAGTCTGTAGAACGGCCTGACTCCTTCGGTCAATGACTCTTTGACTTACTTGAATTTCTTTCTTGTATAATACATGCACTTCTAATTACTTATAGTTTATTATCAAATCCATCTTATGTATACACAACTCATATTAAACATGTTATCTTGTATACCATTCTTGATGGTACAGCACCCACAATAACTAAATTATAAAATAGTTTATACATCCAGATAATACTTGTATCACAAACATACTTATATATCATATAATCGTATCATGCTAGGAGTACTTCATGGATAAACTCTTACACATTCACACACCAAATATATATATAATGTTCTTTTATAATAAAGTAAGATTTCAAAGTCTTGCATCAAGGACAAGCATACAACACTGATCATATTGGATAAACAACTTCTTTACTCTGTATCATACATGCAGTCTTATACCCCATCTTCATATCCACTGGCTCCCGCCCAACCCTTTCTTTCATATCACAATGCATAATTTCATACCCCATTTTCATACCGACCGGCTTTCACCCGACCCCTTCCTTCATATCATGATACACATGTCCATCCTCTGTCTTCGTACCCACCGGCTCTCGCCCGGTCCCTTCTTTTATAACAAAACGAAATAACAACATTTTGTATATATACACATTCGATTCTCATGTATACATCCACAATTTATGATATTCAAGCATCAAATATAATCAATCATATACCTACATATTCACCATACATATATGTATACATATATCTATCTCTATATAATATATCAAGCCAACACTCTTTACTTCTTTACACAACATGGTTCATTTCTATCATGTGCATCATATAATTAACATTAATAGTCCAACACCCACATCATAATACATAATTTATCAAAAACCAAGAGCTTGATGAATTTGCACACTTAATTAATCATCCTTTAACTTATCCCTTTAAACATATATAAATTTTCTTTATTTTAAGCATCCCATTATTCATGAGGTATAACAACATGTATATCTACATGTTATATCCAGTTAACACAAAAAAGAAGTAATTATTAGTGATAATCTAACAAAACAATGACTTAATGAATTTAGGAGTTTTATAACACTCACCTGACCCTTAAGGTAGTTAGACTTTAAGTCTAGAATAGATATGATTACTGAAATCATCTAGAGGGGGTTGAATAGTGATGGCTATAGAAATATGGTAAATAATGAGGAATAAAAACTAGCTATCAAAATAAGCAATATAGAGCAATAAAACACTTCAAATTAATTGCACAATGAATTTGAGGAGTGAGTAGAGATAGAAAAAGTGAGAGAAAAGCAATTGCAAACACGAGTGTTTATTTTGAGGTTCAAGTCACTACTCTACGTCCCCGCCTGCACCTCAAAGAAGGATTTCCACTCTAGTTGATCCTGCAAGATCACCTCTCTGCAAGTTCTCACTCGAATACTCGGACTTGCAAACCTTCTCACTCAGAGCCCCAAACACCTTACATTCACGAACTCGCAAGCTCGCTTGAGACCGCAACCTCTATAATATGAATACAACAAAGGAGTGATCTTCTTCTCGATCACCAAATAGCTCACAATGCAATCCTATAACCAAGATAAGGATTTGTAGCTCTGAGATTGATGTAAGTAAAGCTTTGAAGAATGTCGAGTGGAGAAACAAGGCTTTGAAAATCTTGTATTGAATTTTGGCTCAAAAAGTTTTTTTTTTGAAAATCTTCTCTAAAAAACTTGAAAATGTTAAGTAAAAATATTAGCAAAGATTCTTAAACTTTTTCTACAATATATATATATATATATATATATATATATATATATATATATATATATATATATGTATGTATGTATGTATGTATGTATGTATGTATGTATATATATGTATATGTATATATGTATATATATATATATATGTATATGTGTATATATATATGTATATAGGGTCAAAACATAAGAGAGAAACGCAAAATAGCCGTTGTTAATTAGCATATTAACCATACTTAACAATATAGCCGTTGGGGTCAAATACTGCCAGAAATGGCTCAACGATCACTGGCTGGTCAACCGCCAATGGTCATTTTTTTGACTGTTAGACAACATCAGTCAGCCGGCGGTCGACTGATATAAATAGAGACACATTGTCTCTCAGTCGAACATAGCACCGGTCAACCGAAGTGCACAAGTGCACAACCGTGCATGTTGGTCGATGCTTGGTCGACTGCCTAGGCGACAGTCCAGTCGACCGGTCCAAGGCCAAAACTGAAAAACAGAAATGTTTTGAATTTTCTTTTGACTTTTCATTAAAATACGTTGAATTCTGCGATACAAAACAATGTTCATGAATATTTATGAAACACTATGTGTGATCCTAGATCAACACATAAAAATGAAATATAGAACTTGTTTGTAAATCTGTAAGTACCATTTTCTAAATGGTTCTTTTACAAATCAAAATACCGTTTCGAAAATCGATCGAAGTTATCAAAACTCTTTTCAATAGTTTAAAAAACAAAAACATATTAAAACTCTTGTGTGTGTATATGTGTGAATCTCTATAGCAATCCAAACCTCTAATCTTAGTTTTGACAAAATTAACTCTTACATTATTTAAAAAAGAAAAATAGTTTCTTCTAAATAGCTTTCATCTTATAATCTTCTTCATCTCTTGAGCTTGACGCCAGATTTGGGATTTATGAGTGTTCTTTGATACTTGAGCTCTTGGATTTCTTAGATGATAACTTTCAAACTTGTGAGTCTTGAGTAAAGCTACTCATTCATTTGATTTTTCTGAAACTTATTTAGCAAAGGTTTATTAGTACAAAATAACCTCATGAGTTCCATCATCATCAAAACTAGGGTTAAACGCCTTTAAGCCAATCATCTCTCCCTTCTTAATGAAGACAAAACTCATGAAGTTATTTTATATAAACCAGAAGAGACTTCAAGTGAAGCTTCCCTTAAACATGTGCATATTTGAAAGATCTCATTTGAAGTTCAATGCAATAGATAAAGTATGCTTATAGGATTTGTATTAAGTAAGCTCAATGCATAGCATTCATGCATACATAGATATGAACATATAGTTTGGGTATACACAAACGGTTTCGTCCAACCATGCAACCTCCAACCTACCAAATGAAGGATGATGACACAGTGAATTCTATATAAAGCTATGTTATAATATCACAATCAGCACAAGAATAAATAAAAAGAAAAAATTGCATAACCCGCATATGAACCATATCACAAGTATGAACCATATCCCAAGACTAATATAAAAAGTATAAGAGTAATGTAACAAGATCATAGTCCACATATTAAATACCAAACCAACAAAGCATTAAAATACAAACCATGTACCAAGTACATAATAGCGTCCACAAGAACAAAATATTACAAAAATGTGCTAAATTATTAAAATGCCATAAAGTTTTTTTTAAAAAAAATACTCAAACTAAGCGTAATTAAAAAACAACAAAAAAAAATGACCAAAGCTAAATTAACTAGCATCCTTCTTTCTTCTTCTTCTACGCCCCTTTTCTTCAACATCAAAAAGGTTGGGAAGTCAAGCATATTCCTCGTCAATGAAGCTCGTGTCGGGCTAAAAATGAGTATCTAAAGGAGGATCAGCGACCATATGATACACCTTTGACGGATCAGATGGAGCAATCCACAAATCAAAGGGAGGACCCGTAGCAAGAAGAGGTTGAAAGTAACCATCAAGAATAGAAATGGACCAATCGTTCCTGGAAAATCCAACATCATTGCATCTCTGAAGGTATCGGATAGACGAGCGGACATATGACATGTCATTTCAATATTCATTTCGAAGATCTTCCTGACCTGCAAAATCTTCTCTGTGGCAGCAGTAGAGCTCAGAGACATATCACCTAGTTGGTTCAAGATAACAGCATATGGGTTTGCGGATGAAGAGGAGGAACTAGAAGCAAATTGTGGTGGAGGATGAACTGGAGGGGGTTGAGCATGAGCACGAATGCCTGCTGGCATCCTCTTGAGGAGAGTGCAATCAATATCGATAGGGAGAGCAAGGACTTTCTCGCCAGAAAGTTTATATTTGAAATATTTAAACAGACGAGTGATGATCATTCCGAAAAGAAGATTCCTACTCAAAATCAGGAGATCCTCAGAAAGCATGAAATCGATGATGAGTTTGGGGATATTGACTCTAATGCCTTTTAGAAGGCAATATATTAAGAGTGGAGCATAATCTCAGGCATGACTATATTTTTCTAATTTTGGGAGGAGATTATAGAACACAATCTTGGCAAGAACTTGGGCGGAAAGCGTGTAGTACTTCACCTCCTTGTTCCTCACTAGAGCTGTGTTATCATCATCATGAAGCAAACGAGAGGTGGTGAGAGCAGTCTCACCGTCAGGTACTCAAAATCATTAAACTTCATAATAAAAGTATTCACACCCTCACAGGACAAATGAAGAACTCGAGCGAATCCTTCAAGAGAGATGTTAATGTCAATATTTTAACACGAGATCAGATGATATTATCATGGAAGGAAAGATTTGAATAGAAGAATTGGACAAGCTCGGGAAAAATTTGTTTTTTGATAGTAACAAAGAGTTTCAGAGAACTGGTTCTTAGAATACTACCAAGATTGAGATGCTCAAAGTCAGCGAGAACGACCAAAAATTATATGCATTTTTTATATAATCGTATGTTTGTACCTAGCATTTTCAGAGACAAACATTGAAAAGGATTTAGGTCTAGAAGATTCAGGTTTCTTGGATTTGTCTGTCTTTTCAGTTCGTGGACGTTTTGAAGACATGGTGAATCAACAATAGGTAGATAGAAACTAGGAGTAAGTAAAAATATTTGCAGAAATTAAATAGAAAATAGATGGAATTTGAGCTAGATCAAGATGGGAAGTTTTTCCCAAGAGAAATCAAAAAACTTCTTCTCCAATCTAGAGTAGATGAAGTATGTAATAGATCTTCAGAAATTTTTGAGTGGATTTAGAGAGAATAGAGAGAATTTGGTTGAGGAAAGGAGTGGGTTTAGAGAGGGGAGTCGGCAGAGAGGGGGAAAATGAGAAGAGGATGAAGAATTTTTGAAAGCAATAAATATAATCAGCTACCAAAGTTCGGTCGACCTCCCGGTCGACCGAAAAAACCCGAGAGATTGACAAACAAAAATCATCCAAAGTCAATCGACCGGATGGTCTACCGACCAAAAAATTAAGTCCTAATAGACTTAGTCGGTTGACCAGAAAATCCAGT
Organism: Agave tequilana; assembly: GCA_038442645.1. Lineage (NCBI taxonomy): Eukaryota > Viridiplantae > Streptophyta > Magnoliopsida > Asparagales > Asparagaceae > Agave > Agave tequilana. The sequence continues at coordinate 19,827 of JAVJIF010022286.1, forward strand.
AAGTCCTGACAGACTTATACAGTCGATTGGGATTTACCAAATTCAAAATTTAAATTATAAAGAAGATTTAACCAAAATTATTTAAATAAATGAGTAAAAATCTATTAAATAGGTAGAATCATTTTAGACAAGATATAGTCAAAGGAAAACATACAAATTTTTTATATATATACATTACAAATATGTTATAAAAATACATTAAAAATTTTTAAAAAAATTCACATAAATTATTTAAGTCACAATTAAGCAAATTTATACAAGAACAAGTCGGATTCCCTTTACGGCACTGAACTTCTCCTCATGATTCCTCTGGACTAAGAGTTGAGGTGCTCATTGATTTCTTATTTGTATGCTTGATAAATGGATTAAATACCTATATGAAAATTTTCAAAAACACATCATTTTGTTTATATTAAAATACAAACATAGATGATAACTTAATACACTCATAGGCATTTAGCAAGGATAAAACAAATTGAGTCTAAGTTATCAATGACGTAAGCATTTAATATATACAACATGATACATACAAATAATCTAAATTGACAAAAAATTGTATTGCCAAAAACTAGCACATACACATGGAGATAGACAATCAATTCATCCAATCATTAAGTATAGATATTCTATCAAGAGAGCCTAGGCTATCGACATGAATATGTAGACATGAAAGTAAAACAAATTGTCTAGGAGATGTTACCGAAACGGTTAGCCAAGCAATCTCCATTCTCAAGGTGGTGTGCTCCCACCTATATTCCTTGATAGCATTGCATCAAAATTGGTATGGTGGTTGTATAATGAAAGAGCAAAGAAATTTACCGTGTAGCTTTGGGCTAACGGGTCGTGTCCACGAGGAGGAATGCAATGAAAGCTTTTCGGCGTTTTGTTTAGTAACAAAGAATTGTGCTCGTTTTTTAGTTGAAAAGAAGAATGGAGAGAAGGGAAGTGATTAAAAGAGAAATCGCAAATTTGAAAAAGGCTTTGGAAAAGGTGAATTTTGTATAAAGCTTGAAAAGTGATTTGTTGTTTTTTTTATAAAGAAGAGAATCTGGGCTCACTATCTCACTACTCAACTATTTGTTCTTCTATTGAAATCCTTAGTGCCTCAACTTGATCATAGGCAAAACTTAAGGTTGATTTTTGAAAGTTTGTAGTAAAGCATATAAGATGGTTGGAAAAGTTAACTCTTTTCTTTAAGAAATCATCTCGATTTGAATGTTAAATCATCTAGAAGTTCAAGTATGAGATAAAAACAAGTTCAAGAAACGTTTTTTAAAAGAAGTAGAAGTTAAACATCTAAACCCATTCTCATGTGCCTTCAAGAACACTTTCAAGAAGAAAGGCTTAAGTTAGGCATGCAAATGATTCATTGGGTCTTTTCATGAAAATCAAGAAAGAAGAAGAATTGGAGAGAGGTACAATAGTGAGCCTAGAAAACGGAATTATCTACTCATGGAATATGAAAAACAATTCAAGTAAATAAAGCAGGACATACCGTGAAATGGAGTGGAAGAAGAGAAAGTTTGTTCCTTGTATTGATGTCACTTCAATTTTCAGGTTACAAGCACTCAATTCCTCTCTTCACAGGTATTTGATCTGAACTATGAATTACAAAACAAAGTTACAACTTCTATACTATCTAAAAAATAGCCTAAAACCTTAAAGAATAAACAAAAATTCTAATCCTAGTCTTCGCTCTTTTCATCTCTATTGAAAATAGTATTTATAGGAAAAAACCAGAGGGGAGAGGTCGTAGGAAGATTGGGGAGCAAATGCTCCCCCAACAACCCTAACCAAGCCGCAGAAACACGGCTTGGGTCGCGTTTCCGCGGCCCTGGTATGGCCAGGTGGCCACACCCAAATGGTGGGACTCCCCGGTTTATTGATTCGCCCATATCTTTTGCTGGTTTTCTCGTTTCAGCTCCAGGATTTGACGAAACAGCCTTTGATTGTTGGCTTCAACCGCTTGATTTGGGAAGATTCATTTCAACCGGTTTTCAACCTCTCTGATATGCCAAGATTTGCCCTGATTCCTTGATTTCGAATTTATTCTGAATTAAATCAGAATTTGATGGGCTTTTGGGCTTGTTTCTCTTTCCTTTCTTTTAGCAATGGGCCTACATTTAACAAAGAAGAATAAGACTTATTAATATGATTTATTAGATAAAAAGTATGGTAATGTGACAATGTATATGCAATATAGGTGACTGATCACACCCCCACACTTATCTTTTGCTCGCCCTCGAGCAAAATATTAAAACTAATCCTAATCAATTATTAGACCACTTTCGTAGGTCACTCGATTGCACTGAGCATGTGCAACAAGCCGTTAAACCTCTAGGTTGTCCCTAGAGGACGAGTTTTGTCTCGTGAGGGTTTTCAGTGGATTGCACCCACAAAATCCATAAAGAAAGAGAAAAAATTTAGTATTTTTGGAAAGCATTTTGAAAAGAGAAAATATTTGAAGTATATTTGTGAGAGTTTAAGTAATCTATAAGTTATAGGAATATCAAATTTTTCATTCCTAAACTTAGTCTCTATTCAAAAACATGTCATCAGTCAAAGTAAGGAGTCAAATTGTATTTCTCCTCTAATCTATTACTTTACCTTGAGTCATATGCACCATCGTGACTGTGAAGTTTGACTAAGGGTTCTTTAACATTAACTCCTATTCCTTATTTATATTTATTTTTGGTGGAATTTATTCCTCAATTTCATTAGGCTTTCTAATCTGCCCATGTAATGAGCCTTTAGTCGGTGACACCCAAACCGGACAGTTTTAGGGCACCAGGTGAGAAAACACCCCTAAGGACTTTAACACTCGAGCAGAAAAGGCCACGAAACTAAGGTTTTTATTTATAAAATGTACCATTTTAGGCGTGAATACTTATGCTTCATGAGGCACAAATACCCAACTTAATCAGAGGATTTATATATATTTTTTCAAACTTATCTTATTATCTTTTGCATAAATACAAAGGCTTGCTTAGGCCAAAGCACCTAGCTAATTAATAATTAGATATTATTTTTATTTTTTATAAGGCATAAGAGTCTTTGTTTTTTTAACCCTAAGTGTGTAAGTGTATAAGGTGTGCATATTTCATCAAGGTAAAGATCAAGACTAAATTACTTTCACAAATTTTCTTCCTAACCCTAAAAATCAAACAAGTCATCTTATTTTGACCAAGTGTAAGAAATCCTAATTATGATTTTCCTATTCCTTAAAATTGACTTAATTTCTTACAAAAAAAATATATCAAAATATTGTTCTTACCTTTCAAAAAGTTTTTATTTTATTTTTTTATTTATATATATATATTTTTCTTTGTTTTTTTTATATGTATATATTATATATTAGTCATGTTAGAGCCCTCCCCCACACTTATCTCATGCAATGTCCCCAATGTATGAAAGAAATGTATAGATGCATGAATTGAAATGTAAAAGAGGTGCATATATTATACAAAAATATGTACCACATCAAGTTTCTCCCACATCTAGCTCTTTTTCAGTTTCATCCCTCTAGCTCTCTTCCCATCATTCCAATGGGTCCTCTTTATAGGGCATAGTGGGGAGGCCAATTTTTTTGTTATTTTAGCTCTCTTCCTCCCCAGTCTCACCTTCTTAAGGTGTTTCTTCCTCATATTATTACATTCATTATTCAAAAATTTATCTCCACCACACTTCTCAGTTGGAACTTCTTCATTATGAATGCCTAAGAATTTTAACTCAGTTCCATATATCTCCTCAAAGCTTAGGTCAACACTTTCCCCTGGAAATGTGTAATTAACCAAATGATCCCTAGTTGATTCATCCAAACACATGAGTTCTTCTTCGAAGAGGTTTTCAAAGAGTATGTCAATCGGAGGTTCTTGAATTATATTCTCATGTAATACATCATTGGTTGGTTCATCGAAAGTGAAGATATTCAATTCAAATTTCTCCTTTTTAAAGGGTACTATAACATTAGGATCTTCGACATATGCCTTCTCATCAAGATAATCGCATTCATTCTTAAATAATTCATTAAGAAACAGCGACTCATCTTCTATACCTTCACTCCCTTCATCACAATTATTTTCAACAAAGTTTACCTCAAATGTTTGGTCTCTTATCTTACGAGGTTGTTTTTCTAAGTTGAAGACATTGACTTCTCTAGTCATGTCCCCAAAGGTTAACCTCATGGACCCATTCCTACAATTGATGATGGCATTGTCAGTAGCAAGGAATGGTCGCCCTAGGATAACAGGAGTTTGAACCCTATGATTGGATACAGGTTGAGTCTCTAGAACTATGATATCAACAGGGTAAATAAACTCTCCGACCCAGATAAGGACATCATTAATCTCCCCTTTTGGAACTTTCACTGAACGGTCAGCCAGTTGGATAGTGACTCGAGTTGGACTAAGATAGCCCAACCCGAGTTGTTGATAAACTGAGAATGGAAGCAAGTTGATACTTGCCCCCAAGTCAAGAAGTGCACGACTAATCTCTTGTCCTATTGTGCAGGCAATGGTAGGACTACCTAGATCCTTGTACTTAACAGGGATCGAACCCGATAGTAGCTCACTAATGTTTGTGGCTAAGAAGACCTTTTTAGGTACATTAGTCTTTCTTTTCTTGGTGTACATGTCCTTAAGAAACTTAGCATAGGATGGAACTTGTTGGATGGCATCAAGAAGTGGCACATTTATCTTCACTTGATTGAATATCTCAATTATCTTGTCCATGTGTGGATTTTGCTTGTTGTTTTTCAGCCTATTAGGAAATGGCACTATAGGCTGGTGCACCTGACTGGTTGACTTATCTTTTTCAGATTCATCAGATTTAGGAGGAGTGGGATTAGATGAGGTGGATGCTGAAGTGTTATTGTGCTGACTAGGATTGGGTGGTGTTGACACTTGGTTATCAACTTTCTTTCCCGACCTCAATGTATGAGCAACATTACATTGATTCAGTGATTGATCCTCAACCAAATGAGCTTGTTGTGAATTCTTAGGATTCATAATTGGTTGACTGGGCAAGGTACCCTTTTGCCTCTCATGTTGTGGAATGGCTAACTGGCTCATTTGACCCTCTAGCCTCTGTATTATTTGCATGAGGGTATCTTGGTTCTTCATGTACCTTTCCATATTTCTCTCAAAATCAGTCATTCTCCTTTCAAGTTGAGGATTCTGGAAGGAAGATGGTGGATCTTGGTTGGGAAAATTTTGTTGATAATTTGAAAAATTGTTGGGAGAATTGTGAGGGTAATTTGAAAAGTTGGGTTGATGATTGGAAGAATTATTGGGATGATGGAAGTGGCTTGCTTGGTTCGACCGTGGGTAGTCATTGTTGTGTTGGCTCCATGAGAAATTTGGGTGATTTCTCCAGCCAGGATTGTACGTTGGAGCATATGGATCATTGTTCAGCCTTGAAAAGGCCGCATTCATCGGTTCTGAAAAGTTTTGTTGAGCTTGAAACACAGGACACTCCTTAAACACATAATTCATGGCCTGACAGTAAGTACAACCCAGAGTTGAAAATTGGTTTGGGCTGACTTGATTGACTGGACTTGGTTCCTTAGTTTCTAACGCTTCCAGTCTTCTCGCTAGGTTAGCTAACTTAGCCTCGTTAGCTATGGATGATTCAATTGAATGGAGACCTCCTTTTGAAGAGATAGAGTTTGGATTCCTAGAGCTTTCACTAGTAGGTTCCCATTGGATGGTCTTTTCAACTAGATTCTCATATAAATCACATTCTTCATGCTCATCCTTTTGCAAGAATCCCCCTTGGCATATCCTTTCTAAGAGGGTCTTGGTCGAGTAGTCTAAACTGTCATAAAGAATTTGACATTTTCGCCATTTCTCTATTCCATGATGAGGACATTGGACAAAGAGGTCTTTGAAGCGTTCAAAGTACTTCCAAAACGGTTCACTAGGTTCTTGCTTGAACTGCATGATGTTTTTCCTAACGAGAGAGATTTTGTGAATTGGATAGAATTTCTTCAAGAAGACATTGATGAAACCATCCCAGGATGTGATAGAGCCGGCCGCTAAGCTGTAGAGCCATTTCTTGGCTAAGTTCTTTAGAGCAAATGGGACAAATCTCAACCTAATAGCATCATCTGTAAAGTGTGAGATTTTCATGATTAAGCATACTTCCTCAAATTCTCTTATGAAGAAATAAGCATCTTCGGACTCTAAGCCATGAAACTTAGGGAGTGTATTAATGAACTGTGGCTTAAACTCAAAGTTGTGTTCACCAACCGATAGAAGTTGGATGCAGGATGGAAGTGATGTTCTAATAGGATAGAACCTATCCTGCAAAGATGTCGGTTGATCCATAACCGAATCTGGTCTTGGTTCGAACTTGGGTGGTGATGTGTTTCTAGTTAACCTAGATGAATTAGGGTCTCTTGACCACACTTGCATACACAAACACAATCACAAACAAGTTCACCAATAGTCAAGAAGAGAAAACAACCATGCCTAGTCTAAGGTAACCATGACCTAGACAACTCCTAACTGGTTGATTGTCCACTGGAGGTATAATGCAAACTTTGACCACAAGCTAATTAGCCAGGTCAGGCAAAGATTGGTGGGACGTTATCTGTCAAAGACGTTCCTTAATTAAGTAACCACCAACCTTCGGGCTTTCGGCCCTTAATCCCCTTCCTAGACACTGATTTGGCAGGAGTCAAATTCTAACACCTTTCCCCTTAGGATAATCTCCTAGTGAGTTCGATATGTCCCTAAGGCCAATGTCTATCAGATTTTATTTAGGCTTAGGTTATGCGCGCTTGGAGATGGTTTGTGGGCTAAGGAAGGGTAATGACTTCCCCACCTTATCTTGATTTGGGTTTTGCCCTTAGAATTGATTTGTGCAAAGTGTGCAAGATATAGAAAAGTAGCATTCAAAAGCAAATATCACCCAAGAATATTTCCTAAACTATATGCTATGCATATGTACCTTGTCTCCAGCTATCTTCAACAGTAATTGTAAAATAAACGTAATTAGACAAATGCTTAGAATGCAAGTCTAAACATTTTTTAAGCAATTAACAATCACTCAAATTACTGTTGGATTAAAACAGGGATTGTGAATATCAGATATAGCATAATAATAACACAAAAACTTTATTTTTGCAAGCAATATGTCCTGCAAAAAAAAAATTTAGTAGTCCACAAAAAATTTCAACTTTTGCACTTGCAATTCTTGAAATTCTGTTTCCTACTTTCGAGAGTAGGGGTACAGAATAGCAAGTCTTCCCCTGCAAAGCTTGAATGCTAGATCTGAATCTTGACGTCCCTGAAATAAGACACCAAACTTGTTGAAAAATAAATACACCGTTCCCTCCCCGGCAACGGCGCCAAAAATTGGTTGTAAAATGAAAGAGCAAAGAAATTTACCGTGTAGCTTTGGGCTAATGGGTCGTGTCCACGAGGAGGAATGCGATGAAAGCTTTTCGGCGTTTTGTTTAGTAACAAAGAATTGTGCTCGTTTTTTAGTTGAAAAGAAGAATGGAGAGAAGGGAAGTGATTAAAAGAGAAATTGCAAATTTGAAAAAGGCTTTGAAAAAGGTGAATTTTGTATAAAGCTTGAAAAGTAATTTGTTGTTTTTTTTATAAAGAAGAGAATCTGGGCTCACTATCTCACTACTCAACTATTTGTTCTTCTATTGAAATCCTTAGTGCCTCAACTTGATCATAGGCAAAACTTAAGGTTGACTTTAGAAAGTTTGAAGTAAAGTATATAAGATGGTTGAAAAAGTTAACTCTTTTCTTTAAGAAATCATCTCGAATTGAATGTTAAATCATCAAAAAGTTCAAGTATGAGATAAAAATAAGTTCAAGAGACGTTTTTTAAAAGAAGTAGAAGTTAAACATCCAAACCCATCGTCATGTGCCTTCAAGAACACTTTCAAGAAGAAAGACTTAAGTTAGGCATGCAAATGATTCATTGGGTATTTTCATGAAAATCAAAAAAGAAGAAGAATTGGAGAGAGGTACAATAGTGAGCCCAGAAAACAGAATTAGCTACTCATGGAATACGAAAAACAATTCAAGTAAATGAAGTAGGACATACCGTGAAATGGAGTGGAAGAAGAGAAAGTTTGTTCCTTGTATTGATGTCACTTCAATCTTCAGGTTACAAGCACTCAATCCTCTCTCTCACAGGTATTTGATCTGAACTATGAATTACAAAACAAAGTTACAACTTCTATACTATCTAACAAATAGCCTAAAACCTTAAAGAATAAACAAAATTCTAATCCTAGTCTTCGCTCTTTTCTTCTCTGTTGAAAATAGTATTTATAGGAAAAAACCAGAGGGGAGAGGTCGTAGGAAGATTGGGGGAGCAAACGCTCCCCCAACAACCCTAACCAAGCCGCAGAAACGCGGCTTGGGCCGCGTTTCTGCGGCCCTGGTGTGGCCAGGTGGCCACACCCAAATGGTGGGACTCCCTGGTTTGTTGATTCACCCATATCTTCTGTTGGTTTTCTCGTTTTAGCTCCAGGATTTGACGAAACAGCCTTTGATTGTTGGCTTCAACCGCTTGATTTGGGAAGATTCATTTCAACCGGTTTTCAACCTCTCTGATATGCCAAGATTTGCCCTGATTCCTTGATTTCAAATTTATTCTGAATTAATTCAGAATTTGATGGGCTTTTCGGTCTCTTTCCTTTCTTTTAGCAATGGGCCTACATTTAACAAAAAAGAATAAGGCTTATTAATATGATTTATTAGATAAAAAGTATGGTAATGTGACAATGTATATGCAATATAGGTGACTGATCATATGGCCTTAAAGCTTCAATGCAATCACCACCTATTAAATTTGGTGTGTTTTTTGGTATTCATATCTTCTTGGGTCCTTCCAGTTTAATATTTTCCCGAATCCAAATATTTTTATTTTTCATGTTTAATCTAGAATAACAAAATTGGGCTAAATAGCCTTTGCGACCATAATGTGTACGAGTGTACAACTTCTAATAAATATAAGTATGTAAGTATTGTGCATTGTGAGCATGCTTTATGTGTACTCGTGATGTGTATTTCCGTTTGGTTTTCCCCTTTGGAAACATAGAATCTATTCGTTTCATATTAAAAGCACAATCCTTCAAACTTGCATCCAAAACTTCAAGTCTAGATTTCAAAGAATTAAATTCATTTTGGTCAAAAATTGATTTTAGGCTTTTACCCTTGCCAACACTTTTAATAAATCAAAATCTTTTTTTATCTTTTCAAAACTACAAGATATTTCCACTTTTTCTTTTGAAGCAACATCAAGTTTATTTTCAAAATCTCATTTTCTTTTGTCAACTTTTTTATTTTGAACTTTTGAAATCTCATATCTTTCTTGAAGTTCTTCAAAAAATCTAACTAGCTCATCTATAGAAAGATCATCATCAAGATAATTTTCAATTATTACCTTGGTTGCTTCATTTCCATTTTCCATGAAGCAAACGTTTATGGTGTGTCTCCGAGTCATCCTATGTGGCCATCATGGCCTTCTTCTTGTGCAATCTCTTGGAGATAGTTGCTTGCAGTGAGGAAAAATCCGCAATGATGAGTCTCGTCTTCTTGCAATGATAGCAAGGACCCATTTTCTCTTTCTTTCTTTCATTTTTGCCTTGAGGTCTTGCTCTCCGGAAGTTGCTTTGTCGACCCTTCTTATAAAACATTTTTTCCACGTCTCTAATAAGCATGGCAAAGTTTTCTTCACCTTCGTTTGTGGCCTATTCATCTTCCACGATAGTGGGAGTTGCTTTGAATGCAACTGATTTTTTCTTTGTAGGTTCTCTCCCTTCACACACCTTTTATTTCCATTTCATGGGTTTTGAGGTTCCCAATAAAACCATAGAAATCCATTCCTTCTCGATCATTAAGCTCCTTGCGAGTAGTCGTCTTGACCTCCCGAGCTTTGGGAAGAGCTCTTAACACTTTTCTTACTTTTTGATCATTATCAATCTCGTCATCTAAGGAAGACAACCTATTAGTAATTTTCGTGAAACGTGCAAGCATTTCATCAATCGATTCCTTATCAAGCATATAAAAGTTCTCGCATTGAGAATGAAGCAAATCAATAGTAGATCTTTTAACTTCCGAAGTACCATCATGGGTAATAATTAAATCATTTCATACTTCAAAAGCTGATTTTTAATTAATTACATGTGACAAATCATAATCGTTTAATGCTTGCGTGATTGCATATTGTGCCTTAGCATTGGCCTCATAGTCCTTAGCAATAGCTTCGGGCCATGTTTCCTCATGTCTATGAGGCTCAACAAATTCTTTAGAGATGGCCTTTACGACTCTAACACCTAGGGACTTTAGGAAAAAGGTCATATTCATCTTCAATGTGGGGAAGTTCAACTCATCAAATTTGGGTGGGGATTTGATGCTAGAGAAATCGTGAGATGTCATGAAAACAAATATGTCAATAAAAAATGCAACACAAACATAGCCAATAAAAGGATCACTCTAAGGTGGTTAAACCAAATACTAGAGAACTAGGCTCAGATACCAATTAAAATCACCTAGAGGGAGGGTGAATAGATGATGCTATAGAAATATGGCAAATAATGCAGAAAAAACTATCTATCAAAACAAGCAATATAGAGAAATAAAACACTTCAAAATAATTGTATAATGAATTAGAGGAGTGAGTAGAGATAGAGAAAGTGAAAGAAAAGCAATCGCGGGGACGGGCATTTATTTCGAGGTTCGAGCCATTGCTCTACATCCCCGCCTTCACCGCAATGAATGATTTTCACTATAGTTGAATCCCGCAAGGTCACCTCTCTACAAGTTCTCACTAGAACACCCGCAAGTCCTTCTCAGTTGGTGCCGCAATACCTTACAACCACGAACCCTCAAGCTCGCTTGAGGCCGCAACCTCTACAACACGAATACAACAAAAGACTGATCTTCTTCTCGATCAACAAATAGCTCACAACACAATCCTATAACCAAGATAAGAATTTGTAGTTCTGAGATTGATGTGAGTAAGGTTTTGAAGAATGTGGAGTGGAGAAACAAGGCTTTGAAAAGCTTATAATGAAATTTGGCTCAAAAAGTTTTCTTTTGAAAATATTCCCTAAAAAACTTGGAAATGTTGAGCAAAAATATTAGAAAAGATTCTTAAACTTTTTCTACAATATCTATATATATAGGGTCAAAACATAAGAGAGAAACCCAAAATAGCCTTTTTTAATTAGCATATTAACTATACTTAGCAATATAGTCGTTGGGGTCAAATACTGCCAGAAATGGCTCAACGGTCGACCAGCCGGTTGACCGCCAATAGTCATATTTTTTATCGTTGGACAACATCAGTTGTTAGTCGGCCGAAGCACCAGTCGATCGAAATGCACCAGTGCACAACCATGCATGTCGGTCAATAGCTCGATCGACTGCCCGGTCAATAGTCCAGTAGACAGTCCAAGGCCAAAACTGAAAAACAGAAATGTTTTGAATGTTCTTTTGGTTTTTTTCATTAAAACACTTTGAATTCTTTGATACAAAACAATGTTCATGAATATTTATGAAACACTGTGTGTGATCCTTGATCAACACGTAAAAATAAAATATAGACTTTGTTTTGTAAATCTATAAATACCATTTTCTAAATTGTTCTTTTACAAATTAAAATACCATTTCGAAAATCGATAAAAGTTATTTAAACTCCTTTCAATAGTTTAAAAAATAGAAACATAGTAAATCTATTGTGTATGTATATGAATCTCTAGAGCAATCCAAAGCTCTAATCTTGGTTTTGACAAAACTAACTCTTATATTGTTTAAGAAAGAAAAATAATTTTTTTTTCTAAATAGCTTCTATCTTGTAATCTTCTTGATCTCTTGTACTTGACACCAGATTTAGTTTCTATGAGTGTTCTTTGATGCTTGAGCTCTTGGATCTCTTAGATGATAGCTTCCAAACTTGTGAGTCTTGAGTGAAGCTAATCATTCTTTTAATTTTCCTCAAACTTATTTAACAAAGATTTATTAGTAAAAAATAACCTTATGAGTTCCATCATCATTAAAACTAGGGTTAAAGGCCTTTGGGCCAACAAATATTAGATACTCATTCCAACAATAGATTTAGAGATGTTACTTGGTTACATCAAATAACTGGCTCAATAAGAGATGGCATAAGATAAAGTTTGTTCTGTGGTGTCTCTCTGATGGAAATGCTCTATGTGATATATGGATAACTCTTTCTAAATTGGATAGGGCAAAGCAATAGGTATGAACAGTCTGATCCAACAATCCAATCAGACAATCATATCAGTATTCGATTAGTAAGATTAACTAAACTTCCCACTCATGTTCTTAGTTGGTTCAGTACATAACACAGGTTATCAGTTTAAGAGATATCTTAATTAATCATCGGACTACACATCAATTTCTTACCCTGCCAAGGATTTACCGGTTCTCCATTCTATATTAAATCAATTAAGTATTTATCATGATTATTTTAAAGAAAGACTTTAAAGATTTATGATTCAAAGAGTCTGCAAGACAGATGCACGCCTTAGATATAATCTACGCCAAAACTAGATGATAGATTCGTTTCTCATCCTTCTTAACATAAAATCTGTATGAAGTGGTTTAGTCATTAATAAGAAAGAGTGACTTATTAGTTATCTCAGCATTATAAGAATTTTGATATCATCCTAGTTAATCTTGGAAGAAGGTGTAGTAGTATTTACTGGATCAATAGTTCCTTAGGTTTCTTGATATAATTTAGGTTGAAATCCACAATGATTTAGAACTGTTCATTGATGATCCTTGATTATCCTTCTTAACTATAAAAATTCATAATTGTTGACTCAAAGACCCATTACTCTAGTTTTAATGATGATTAACTCATGTAGTTTTAGTTTACTAATGATCTTGTGTTTAATTAGTCTCAGATATTTGATTAAGATCTTAGTAGGTGTTTAGCTTCAACAAAGGAGTTTTGGGAGCTAACATATGTTGATTCAAGAGCTCGCGCGTCAAGATCGCATCTAGCACTCGGTTGGAGTCAAGCTCGTTGGGTCGTATTTGGATCGAGACAACTTGGAGAAGAAGTTCTACAAGAAGACCTTAGTTTGTTTTGTTTAGTTTGTTTAGATCTTGTATAAAGATAGATAGTATTGATATGCTCAAGTTCACATACACACAAGTTTCAATTTGTTTTTTGGTTTTCATATATATGATTTTTATGGATAGATAGAATCAAAACAAGTTTACATGGTTTAATGTATATTAGATTTGATTTATATACATTTTGCTTCATCTATTTAGAAAAACTTATTTTGATGGTCTATTTCATGAGTTTGGAGTTTTATATTTAAACAAAACCTATTTTTGAATTTCATGTCAAAAACATAGATATATATCTTATATGTATATCAGATTCTATCCATATACAATATACTTCAAAATTGTTTCAATATCATATTTTTGTATTTATATGAGTTTCGAAGAAAACAGTTTTCCATTTCAAAGTTTTGGTTTTTGAAAAATACGAATTTTGTGTTTACTTCAAATTTTAATATCACAAAAATGGTTCAAATAGTTTGTAATATGTGTTGATTTTTGGTCACACATGTTTGGTATTCAAAGATCTTATAAGAACTTATTTTTGTGGAATTTATGTGTATTTTATGGGATTTTTTAGAAGTTAAAAAGACCAAGTTTTAATCCTTATAACTTGTTTGACCTGGCCTTCTGCCGGTCGACCAGACGGTCGACCGAGGTAGAAGTCGGTCGGCCGGACTGGTCGACCGATGTGCACAAACGTGCACAACCATTTGGCTGGTGGGCCGGTCGACCGAGCGGTCGACCGTCCAGAGCGCTGCTCTCTGGATCTGGCCCCGGTCGACCGGGCGGTCGACCGGCCAGAGAGCTCTGCTATCTGGTTCTGGCCCCGATTGACCGAGAGGTCGACCGATAGGTCAAAGCCTGGGATCGGTCGATCGGACGGTTAACCGGCAGGCTGCAACGGTCATAAATATGACCGTTGACCGGTCGACTGGAAGCAGACTTTTCTGCTGACTTTGACCTAACAGCTAGTTTTTGAAATGGGTTATAAATACCCATCCCCTTGGGCTGTTTTCATAAGTTTTTAGAGAGAAATTTTTTCCATCTTTATAAGTGTTTGACAGCAAGTTTTTTAAAGAGTTTTTAGGTTAAAAAGATTTTCTTTTATTTGTTTTAAAGTGTTGAAAAATTCAAAGAAAAGAGAGTCTTTGGGGAATTGGTTTTTGATCTTGATTTCAATATCTATTTGGAGATTTTCCCAAGTATTTTTCTTTGTTCCAAACACTTTGTTTTCTCACACTTGAGCTATCATATCTATCCCATCTATAGGATCTTACTTTTGGTGAGAAAATTTGTTTGTGGTCTATTGTGATCACCAAGGTTGTTTGTGGTCTTTAAGATCACCAAGTTGTAATCTTCTTTACTTTGTGTTTGTATTATCCCTCTAAGTGTAGAGGTGATTGAGGAGTTGTTTTGGCTTTGTGCCTATCCCTCTATTGAGAGGTTGATCTTATGTGGCTTAGTGCCTTGCCTCTTGTGTAGAGGTTGTTGTTGTTTGAGAGAGGAGTTGTGTACTCCAAGTTTGTATCACCCAAATCCTCAGTGGAGGTCCCCTGTGTGGGAAGTCTTGTGTGAACGTATAGTGGATATCCTTCTGTGTGAAGGCGGGGACGTAGAGCAGTGGCTCGAACCTCGAAACATATCTCGGTGTTTGTGATTGATTCACTATCTCTAAACTCTCTCTCTCTTTCTCTCTCTCTTTTATATCTTGCATTAATTTATATTGCTCATATCTTATATGCTTTGTATTGTTTGTGGCCTCACCTGTGTTGAACCAAGAGAGCTTCATATAGCACCTCAACTCTTATTTAGAGGAATCAAGAGGAGTTAGTCCAGAGCCCTTCACCGGGAATTCGGCTAGACTCTTTGTTTTACATAGTGTGTTGCAATTAGTTTTTTCTTAATTCCACATCATTTGTCATTAGATTAGCCATACACCACTTCACCCCCCTCTAGGTGTATTTTCAATAATCACCCCATTTATCACAATTACTAGTATAACTTATCAACTTAGCTATTAGTTATACAATCTGAATTATTAAAAGTATCTTGATCCCCATTGAGTGATGAATTATACTTGGTGTAAGTCTTCTCAAACTATGAATAACTCACTCTTAGCATCTTCTCTTTGGTCAACGATTACATGTTCATAATCCATACATTGTTAGTTTTTCAACTAGAAATAATTACAATAACATTACTAGTTCAAGTTTTGCATCTTACTTCATAATTTCTAGATCATGGGTTACACTATTCAACTCCGGCAAAATTTCTCAACCTACTCATAGTTTTTCGACAAAATTCCTATCACACATTCAAACTGGAGGTGACAAGAACCACTAAAAAGTAGACTCTTATGACTTTCAATTGGTATGATGCATGGTCATATTGGTTTAGAGGAGTTAATCAGTATGGCTTCAAATGACTCAACTGTGAAAGTCTTGTACTATACAGAATTATGGACTAGTTGCAGTATTATGACAATAGTTTCTATTTTCACCATTCAATAAAGACACAATCAAAACCATTAGAAACTAGACTTCTATATCTCTTAAATGGTATATCATATACTATAGATAGTTTAATTTAGCAAATAGTAATTAGTCAGAAACTTACTACTTAAATAACATTCTGCAGATCTTTCTTTCCTGACAACTGACGATGTTTTCATTAATTTTTTTTTTTGACATCAGAACAAGACATGAAAACTTCGTTAGAAACTAGATTTAATTAGTTGTCTAATGACATATTACATGACCTGTTTCACTTGCATAAACAATTCTAAATAGATAGAAAATTTCCAGCTGCTCAAAATTCTACAACTCATTGATTTAATGGTTTTCGACTAATCTGTCGTATATCAGCAATAACTCTTATCACAGACTTCCAATAGGGACACGATAAGAGATGTTAGAAAGCAGACTTGATTATACTTCCAAAAATATATTACATAATATATTTCATTTCAAACATACATACGAAATAAATCATAACTTTCAGGTTACAAATTTTGACAGACTTCGACAGATTTTCACACGCATTACAAGAGTGCTCAAACTACACAATTTCTTCTTTAACCTCTTTACCTAAATTAAATCATAAGCAAGTTATGAACTTAAATATTTATAAATCTTAATCATAAGCAAGTTACACATAGATATTTATAATTCTAGTACAATTTTGATCTATCATCACCATCTCCTTAATCCACCATCAACTTCATAGTATAAACATACCATAAATTTTTTTCAATTCATTAACATCACCAAAATCAGATTTTTATTAAAGATTCATAACTATTATTGAAGAAATGAGCAAGAGGCTTCCCCATAATAAATTCAAAGATCTTCAAGAGTCTCAAATCCCCACTACTTTATTAGGAGAGTTTACAAAACTTGATTTTACCCATAATGTTTTCTGAATTTTGATCCGAGCTGAGAAAAAAAGGAACATGAATTAAAATTGAATCCTTCCCCATACACAATTAAAAGCAAACACCATAATAAAATTAAGATTTAGATGTGACTAATTAACATTTGAAATTGAAACAAAATCTAAAAATTCAAGGATGCTCTCTCACCTCCATGCTGCCCACTGGCCACCACCCTCGGCCGCTATCGGCTACCAACACACCTAGATTCAGATAGGGAGAAGGCGAAAAGGGAAGAGAGAGAAAGAGAGATTGAGAGAGCGGATGCTAGAAATTTTTTATGTCTATTTCTTGAGAATTTGGGGATCTTTTAGATAGGTTTCAACCGGTTGAAGATGAGGGATGAAGAGAGATGGATGAGAGAATTATTGTCTTCCTATTTGCATAAAAACCCTCCCATAATTATGTATAATACACATTAACAATCTCTCTCCTATCTCATCATGCCACCTATATACACAAATCTCAAAAAAAATCCTAGTCATCCAGCCACCTCTCTCATGCATACCTACCCTCTCCCACTAGCTACTAGGAATATAATATTAGGGTATTCTAAATGTATTTTGATTTTATTTCTCTTAAATTCACAATATACTAATACATTCATTATATATATACACATATACACCATATCCATGTATATGTATACAAATATCCATATACTTTATACAAGTATAACTATATCCATATAGTGCATTACATGTGTATGACAATACATATAATTACAAATTTTTATTTCACTATGAAGTTTCCCAGAAGTTTTTCTAAATTGTTTTCACTCAAAATTAATTAAATATAATTTACAATTATTCTAAATAATCTCATCAATCATGATTAGAGTATTAAATCAGAATTATAAAAATCAGAGTGTTACAGTTCTTCCCCCTTACAAAAGTTTTGTCCTCAAAATTTGCATGTCCGGAATAGATAATTGTGAAACTTTAACATTACTCTTATACATCACAAAATCCTTCTTTAGTGCAATATCTTCCTCGATCTTTCTCCTCGAGAATTCATTCCCTCTTGATCAGACTCTATGCTATGTTCTTATGACCCGAGTTAAATTTGACTCGCTTGATATGAAAAATATTCCCTTACTCCAGTATCCCATACTACTGGCAGCTCATACTGGGGGCCCACATCCCCAGCAGGGCACATCTGGATCATGGCATATGGGTAACATAATCCGAACATAAGACAGTGATCAAATATCTCGTGTTTTGAGATTAATCATACACTTAAGAACTCATTAACCCCTTTAAACTACCCATATCAAGCAACATTCAATGCATACAAAACACACACATACTTATCAATTATAGCAATTAATTCTAGTAATCAATTTTCTTCCTATGATAACCATTCTTGATCAAATACTCGTTCTAAATCCTGCTCTCTGATACCAACAGTAACGGTCCCAGATTTTTAATATTCTCAATTAACATAAATATTCTTCTAAAATAACAGATTATCATAATTATCTTCAAATTCTTTAAAATTTCAGCAGACCTCCTTTGTAAATACGGATCTGACCGATATACAATATAAACCCACAAATAGTTTCGGCCAACATCAACCTACTTATTCTCAATCTCAACACATAAATTAAACTCAGAAATCATCCACGCAATCATAATAATATTTCGGTTTGACATCACCTACCTATGTGAAACACAATAATTACACGCTTGAGAGTACCCCTCCGGCATTGTGATTAGCCTACAATTCTGTATTATTATATCGCATTTTCCTACTGATTTATGAATAAAATGTCGGTCTAAACCGTGCTTTAATCTCTCTTGTAGATAATCAAGACAAGGAGGGAAAAAGGGTAATAAAATCTTAATTAAACCCATTTTCGGGTAATTAAATCCACTTTTCTTGGAGGCCAAGTAAGGGATCTTCTAAAAGATACATTAAACCTAGACCCTTGCGCACGTCAGACGAATATCCAGACGAAAATACCCAAATCTGAGCATGCCTGGAAGGTCCCTGAAGCGCAATAAACCCACGTACCAAAACCAGGGACCTAGGTCACTAGTATCGCCATGAAAATGTGGCTCTGGCCGCGTTTTCGCGGCCGTATGGTTAGCCCACATGTCGATTTTCAACGCGTGGCCTCGTCTCATCTTCTGTAACCTCCTTTTGCCTATTAATACTGCAGGGTTTGGCCGAAACGCAAGCAGATTGCAAATAGGCTAGGTTTTCTCTCTTTTTGTTGTACATTAGGATTTTTTTCTCTTTTATTTTGTATTTTCTTTCTTTTATAGATCATGTATTAGGGTTGAGTTGATTCAGAAAGATAGAGAGATATTGATGTAATAGATGGTGACAATCTATATAAAGGTGTCTCCTTTCTTCTCCTTTGTAATCTTCTCCATCTTCTACATGATGCTTACCTAGATTTTCTCTCATGGTGACTAATTACTAACCACTAACTATCTAACCACTTACTTGATAATCCATATGAATCTAATAGCCTCTACAAGGCCTTACTCTTACAAGAGCCATTGATAGCTCATGATGATGGGTTCTAACATCTTACTTGCTAACCAAGCTAACTCTCTCTTATTTCATGTTTGCTCCTAATAGTTTTGATGATCTAATGTTTGTATTAGCTTTCTCTTGATGCAAGTTTGAATATGAAGAACCATCTTATTTGTCATGCTTTGTATTATCTCTTGAAGCCAAGGACTAGTGATGGCCAAGGATCCATGTGAGGCAACCATCACTAAGAGGTTAGCATGTTAGTGGAGTAATTAGTAGCTAGAAACCATGAGATTTCTTTCATAGTATTCTCCTTTCTTTTTTACTTTGTTTTAAAAGTCGATTTCAAAACACTTCTTTTATCTTTTCATCGTTGTTTTCACCTTCTTCTTTGTTCACTTTGTTTTCATGTTTTTTAACACAAGCTTCATCTTCTTTTCTATTTATTTTCCAAACCACTTCTCTTTTATTTTCACATCGTTTTCATCGCCTTCTTCACCTATAACTTCTAGATTTCTTTTCTTTTTTTTTTACTTTTTCTAATTCTTTAGCAAAGAAGAACTCGTTAACAACTGACGTGAATAAGAATTGTTAATGCTTCTATCGCCTCCTGTCCCTGTGGATTCGACCCGTTGAGCCAATGCTATAACGGAAGTATCGAGGGAACATTAGCACATACATAATTACATTGATTTCATAAAACACACATTTTTTAGTGCTTGTTCCGCCCCAATCAAATTTTTGGCACTGTTGCCAGGGATGGGAATGGTTTAGACTCACATTTTTGTTAACATTTTCTTCTATATTTTGGTGTGCAGGGTAATAATTGTAGAAACTGAACATTGCAGAAAGTTAAGCTTGGTTGCATCTCTCTGCTCAAGAAAGCAGGGAGTTGTTGCTTAAGCATTTGCCGCGGAATCTCATTAAAAGCCACGGAAACGCGGCACATTTTTGAGATCTTGGACTTATATATTGCAGGCTGCTTCTATATTGCATATATTTGTGATTTCTGCTATCTGTTTTCTATTTTGATTGCCTACACATTGTAATAAATTAAAGAACTAAAATACGATAATTGGACGCTTTTAAAACGGTTTAGACATTTGCATTTAGGCACGTGTCAAATTCAATTTTAATATACTGTATTTTGTTCTGTTGTTGTGATCTGGACTGAGGTGTACATATGGCATTGCATATAGCATAGGACAAACACGTGGGTGATTTACTCGCTTTGTGTTATATTCTTATCTATATTGCACACTTGCGCGAATTGAAATTAAGGGCATAACCTAATACAAAATAAGGTGGGATTTCATCACCCTTTCTTAGCCCAAAAATCACCTCCTCACTCACACAACCCAAGCCCTAATAAAAATTGATAGACGTTGGCCCCTAGGGACATCTCGGACTCATTAAGAGATTGACTGAGGGTGAAATTTGTTTGAATCATACTCTTGTGAAATCAGTGTCTAAGGTTGGGGATTAAGAGGTTACGCCTCGAAGATACCGTGGTTTGGCGTAATTAAGGCCCGCTGCTTACGCATGGATACCTCCCACCGTATTTTTCTCCTACCTGGCCGATTATCTTGTGGTCAGATTCATACAACAATCTCCCCCGGGTAATCGACGAGTTAGGAGTCGTCCAGGTCTAGGTCAACCCTAGTATATGCTTGGTTTTGATTTTCTTTCTTTTTATTTGTTTGTTTGTTTTTTCATTCTTGTTTGTGTTTGTTTGTGAAATAAAATTCAACAACAATTTTTTTCAATCCTAATATGAATCCATACTTCACATCAGCCTCATTGTTGAATAGCTCCAACCCAGCTTTGAACAATATGACCCAACCAAATAATCTGGATTGGATGTATTCGACTCAATATAACCCATACCGCTTATCTGATCACCAACATTTCAAAAATAATTTTAACTCTTCACAGAGTAAATGGGGATTCAACTCTCCCGAGTTAAATTTTTAACCACCTTGTCCATAATTTTCACAATTTTCACAATATTTATTTCCCAATTTTGCTTCCTATATTCCTTTTCTAGAACCACCAATTGAAGAAAAATCTGAGTTAGAAAAGAGTATAGAAGCCAACCTACAAGAGGTCGAGCGACAATTTTAGAACATGTTGGCCTCCCCAATTTCACAATCTTTTCAAGAGTCTTACTCAGTCCCACCACTTCAAAATGATCAAACATCCATCTTGAAATTGACTGAGGACTCTTGCGTGAGTTAAGCGACAATCTCAAAACTTGTTGAACTCACAATCTTCATAATTTTTTCAAAACTAAGATTCCTACACTCCCGTTCTAGAACAACCATTTGAAGAAAAATCTGAGCTAGAAAAGAGTATAGAAATCTGGCATGAGGTCTCACAACAATTTCAAAAATATTTTGCCCTGTCTATCGATAGGTTAGAAACACAACTGAGTCAATAGGTTAACATTCATAGGAATGAGAAAACTCACTCTCATCAACGTTTGACCAATCCAGATATCTCTAACTCTATCAATCTAGACCAGAAATCATGTTGTTTTGGAAACCAAGATTCAATTTCAGCATACCCATTTGAACTTGACCAAACTTCAAATTTTGAAAATCCTATTAACATTTTAGCAAGTTATCCTTTTCCTGAGATTGAACTTGAGCATGAATATGATCTTAAATTTAAACTTGATAATTCAATTCCACTTCCTGATTCAATAATGACTGAGGTATTTTTACCTGATTTCAGGTATTTTCCCAAGTCAGTATTGGATCCTGTGCCAGTCCATCGTGAAATTGAATCACCAATCTTTTATGATCAACAAATTGCACTTGAGAAATTGTTAAGTTCTTATTTTTATGAAATTGCACTTAATAAGGAATGTGACCTAGATTCTCAAATTTGTGATCCAGTTCAAATTCCTGAATCAATATTGACTCCTTTTTTGCTACCCAAATTGATCAACATTTTAGAGTCAATTTTGATTCCCATACTTGTCATTCTTGAACTTGAATCACCTATCTTAGAAGGTCACATTCCATTGTGGGAAAATGAATATGGAATAGGATTTCAACTTCTTAATTTGGACCCACTTCCTGAACCAATCTCGACTCCTGAACCTTTCCTTAACTTCAGTCACTTTTCTGAGTCGGTCTTAGTTCCTGTACTTCCTGAGTCTAAATCAATCATTTCATCTTTTCACACTGCATTTTGGAACAAGGATGTTGATAAAGTTGACTCTGAAATTATTTTGAAAATTTGAAAATTAGATGGGATAAATTTTTTAATAAAAATCATTCATATATACATCATAATAATGGGTTGTATTATAAAGGTTTCTGGTAGGTTCCTGAGAACTCCATGCAAATTAGATTGGGCTGCATTTCGTGGACCCATCAGACCACCACCGGAACCACCACCTTGAGGTGATTTTTCCTTCCCTCTCTATTTATTTCATGCATACATACATCACGATGCATTGAGAACAATGCATGAGATAAGAGTGGGGAAGGGTCTACTAACGTAGAGTTTTTTAGATTTTCTTTCTTCTTCACTTCTTTTAGGATATTCTTAGAATTTTTCTTTGTATAGGAATTTTCTTTTCTTTTAAAAACGTTTTGAAATAAGAGACAATGTTTTGATCAATTTTTAAAGAAAATTAAGATGATCTTAGAAATTAAGAAAACCTTAATTATGACATCTTAAACCTAGTTGAAATAATAGATCTTGTTTAAAATTATAGGTTAAATATAAAAGATTGGGGAGATAATTTTATCTTGAATTTTTTGCCTTATATAGTTTGCACTTCACACAAACACAATTTTAGGGATGGAAACAAAGACCTAAAATGCCATAAAGCAAAAATAGATAAAAAGAAAAAATATATATATTATATATGAAGAAAAAAATCACTTATTAAGCTGGATAACTATCCTCAAGAAGCATGATTATTCACGCCTAAAGCTGGTAATAAGGAACAAATAATCCCTCTTAGTTTTGCGGCCTTGTTTACTCGAGTCCTTAAACCCGAGGGATGTTTTCTCATCTGGTGCCCTAAGATCGTCTGGTTTGGGAGTTATCGGTTAAAGGCTCACTACCCGGGTAAACTAGAAAGCCTAAGAAAACTAAAGGAAGAAAAAAATAAAAATATATATATAAAAATAAATGGCTTGATGGTTATAGTTGAAATCCCAGAAATTTTTCTATCACAAAGTGTAGATTATCTAGGTTTTATGAAGGATAAAATATTCAATCCAATTTTGAATTCTTACCTTAATTAAAGACAAGATCTTGTATATAGATTAAGTTTAAGGAAGAAAAATTTTTGGTGGACTTATTACCTTAGATCGCTTATATTTTTGCAAAAATTTTTCATAGACTTGTCTCTCTTCTAAAATGTGTTTTAAAAATACTAAGTTTTGTCTTCTTTCTTTATAGATTTTGTGGCTACAATCCGCTGAAAACCCTCAGGAGAAAAAACTCCTCCTCTAGGGGAAACCTAGAGGTTTAACCGCTTGTTGCACGCGCTCAGTGCAATCGCGTCACCTGCAAAAGTGATATAATAACATTTGTAGTATAGTTTTTCTTTTCTTGTTTTGCTCGGGACGAGTAAAATATAAGTGTGGGGGTGTGATTAGTCTACAATTCTGTATTATTGTATCGCATTTTCCTACTGATTTATGAATAAAATGTCGGTCTAAACCGTGTTTTGGTCTCCCTTGCGCACGTCAGATGAATATCCGGACGAAAATACTCGAATCTGAGCATATCTGGAAGGTCCCCGAAGCGCAACAAACCCACGTACCAAACCAGGGACCTAGGTCCCTGGTATTGCCGCGGAAACGTCAATTTTTGATTCATCAATTTTCTACGTGTGGCCTCGTCTCGTCTTCTGGAACCTCCTTTTGCCTATAATACTGCAGGGTTTGGCCGAAATGTAAGCAGATTGCAAATAGGCTAGGTTTTCTCTCTTTTTGTTGTAGATTAGGATTTTATTTCTCTTTTATTTTGTATTTTCTTTTCTTTTATAAATCATGTATTAGGGCTGAGTTGATTCAGAGAGAGATAGAGAGATATTAATGTAATAGATGGTGACAATCTATGTAAAGGTGTCTCCTTTCTTCTCCATTGTAATCTTCTTCATCTTTTATATGATGCTTAGCTAGATTTTCTCTCATGGTGACTAACTACTAACCACTAACTAGCTAACCACTTACTTGATAATCCATATGAATCTAATAGTCTCTACAATGTCTTGCTCTTGCAAGAGCCATTGATGGCTCATGATGATGGGTTCTAACATCTAACTTGCTAACTAAGCTAACTCTCTCTTATTTCATGCTTGCTCCTAATAGTTTTGATGATCTAATGTTTGTATTAGCTTGCTCTTGATGCAAGTTTGAATATGAAGAACCATCTTATTTCGCATGCTTTGTATCGTCTCTTGAAGCCAAGGACTAGTGATGGCCAAGGATCTATGCGAGGCAACTATCACTAAGAGGTTAGCATGTTAGTGGAGTAATTAGTAGTTAGAAACTATGAGATTTCTTTCATAGTATTCTCCTTTCTTTTTACTTTGTTTTAAAAATTGATTTTAAAACACTTCTTTTATCTTTTTATCATTGTTTTCACCTTCTTTGTTCACCTTTGTTTTTATTTTCTTTACCACAAGCTTCATCTTCTTTTCTATTTTATTTTTCAAACCACTTCTCTTTTATTTTCACATTGTTTTCATCGCCTTCTTCACCTATCACTTCTAGATTTCTTTTATTTTTCTTTTACTTTTTCTAATTCTTTAGCAAAGAAGAACTTGTTAACAACTGACGTGACTGAGAACTGTTAATGCTTCTATCGCCTCCCGTCCCTGTGGATTCGACCCGTTGAGCCGATGCTATAACGGAAGTATCAAGGGAACATTAGCACATATACAATTACATTGATTTCATAAAATACACGTTTTCGAGTGCTTGTTCCGCCCCGATCATATTCGCAGTATAACTCAGAATTATTATGGCTGTAATTAATCATGGTTATCATAAACTAACTAATCTCTACATAAATACTTCTGACAAATATAATGCATGTTACAAGTACATATCGAATAAGGCTATGAGCATGTACAATAAGAGACTTAACAAGTATTAACACATAAATATATCTACAATATTTTCACTATCTTACAAAATTCTCAATATAATGCCCATAAATTGAAGCTGGGCCTCCACATTTGCCGTAACCTGAAAACATGAAATTAGGAGGGGGTGAGCTCGATAGCTCAGTGAGTAGAGTCAAAAGAAATCAAGAAAATGATATACATGTCAGAGTAAAAGGAAGCATGCTCTTCTTCAAATATCAAACATGAGTGGGGATGAAGAAGAGAAACAAGAAGTCAATAATATATCATGGTAAACAGTCAACCGGCTATCTCTATAGTCTTGGAACGGCCTGACTCCTACGGTCAATGACTCTTTGACTTACTTGAATTTCTTTCTTGTATAATACATGCACTTTTAATTACCTAGAGTTTATTATCAAATTCATCTTATGTATACACAACTCGTATTACACATGTTATCTCGTATACCATTCCTGACAGTACATCACTCACAATAATTAAATCATAACATAGTTTATATATCTAGATAATACATATATCATAAACATACTTTTATATCATATAATCATATCACGCTAGGAGTATTTCATGGATAAACCCTTGTACATTCACGCATCATATTACATATATCATGTTCTTTTATAATTGAGTAAGATTTCACTGTCCTGCATCAAGGACAGGCATACAACATTGATCATAGTGGATAAACAATATTTTTACTCTATATCATACATATAGTCTCATATCCCGTCTTCGTACCCACCGGCTCCCGCCTGACCTCTTCCTTCATATCATGATACACAAGTTCATGCCCGTCTTCGTACCCATCAGCTCTCGCCCGACCCTTTCCTTCATAACAAAATGAAATAACAACATTTCGTATATAAACACATTCTATTCTCATATATACATCCATAATTTATGATATTCAAGCATCAAACACAATCAATCATATACCTATATATTCACTACACATTCATGTATACGTATATCTATCTCTATATAATATATCAAGCCAACACTATTTACTTCTTTGTACAACATGGTTCAGTTCTATCATATGCTTCATATAATTAACATTAATAGTCAAACACCCACTTCATAACACATAATATATCGAAAATCAAGAGCTTAATCAAGTTACACACTTAATTAATCATTCCTTTAACTTATCCCTTTAAACATGTATAAATTTCTTTTATTTTAAGCAACAACATGTATATCTACATGTTATATCCAATTATCATAAAAAGATAAGTAATTATTAGTGATAATCTAACTAAACAGTGACTTAATGAATTTAAGAGTTCTAGTACACTCACCGACCCTTAAGGTAGTTAGATTTTAAGTCTAGAATAGATACTAATACTAGGCACTCATTCCAACAATAGATTTTGAGATCAAACTATTTACATCAAGTAACTAGTTCAATAAGAGATGGCATAAGATTAAATTCATTTCGTGGTCTCTCTAATGGAGATGCTCTATGTGATACATGGATAACTATATCTAAGTTGGATAGGACAAAACGATAGGTATGAACAGTCTATCCCAACAATTCAACCAAACAATCATATCAGTATTCGATTAATGAGATCGACTAAACTACCCACTCATGTTCTTAGTTGGTTCAGTACATTACACGGGTTATCTGTTTAAGCAATATCTTAATCAATCATCGGACTACACATCAATTTCTTATCTTGCCAAGGATTTACCGGTTCTCCATTCTATATTAATCTATTAAATATTCATGATTATTTTAAGAAAAAACTTTAAAGATTTATCATTCAAAGAGTCTGCAAGGCAGATGCATGCCTTGGATATAAGCTACGCTAAAACTTGATGATAGACTCATTTCTTATCCTTTTTAACACAAAATCAATACGAAGTGGTTTAGTTATCAATAAGTAAGAGTAACTTATTAGTTGTCTCAGAATTATAAGGATTTTGATATCATCCTAGTTAATCTTGCGAGAAAATGTAATAGTATTTACTAGATCAATAGTTTCTTAGGTTTCTTGATATAATTTAGTTTAGATCCATAATAACTTAGAACTGTTCATTAATCATCCTTGATTATCCCTCTTAACAATAAAATTTCATAATCACCCCCAATTATCAAAATTATTAGTATAACTTTTATCTAAACTATTAGATACACAATCGAATTATTACAAATATCTTTATCTCAACTGTGTGATGAATTACACTTGGCGTAAGTTTTCTTAAATCGTGAATAACTCACTCCTCTTAGTATCTTCTCTTCGGTAAGCGATTACATGTTTATAACCCACACAAGGTTAATTTTTCTCAATGTGCATGACATCAAGGCAATATCTCACAAACAAATACTTCTAATAAGGGAGATAAAAAAAATATTGATTGTTTCTTTCACACATCTTTTCAATTGCATTTTGTTGTACTTTTTCACAACTTGGCATAAGATGTTTCACCTCTTCATATATGTTCATCATTCATAGCTTTTGGAGATTTTTCTTCTTCTGTAGATTCATTGAATGCTTTTCGTAGCCTCCGATAACAATGTAATGTGGACAAGAACCTCTGAGTATCAAGATATGTTGTTTTCTCCTGTGCTTTAATTGAACAGAAAATGTCTCTTCTTCACATATGGGACATGCTTTGTGTTTTTTAACACTGTACCCTGAAAAGTTACCATATACTGAAAAATCATTGATTGTCCAAAGTAATATAGCTCGAATTGTGAATAATTCTTGACGATATGCATCAAATACTTTTACCCCTTTCTCCCACATTATCTTTAGGCCCTCAATAATAGGTGTCAAATAAACATCTATATCATTTTCTGGTTTTCTGGGATCCAATATCAGTAATGAAATCATAAGAAATCTGTGCTTCATGCACAGCCATTGAGAAAGATTATAAATAGTCAACACAACTGACCATGTACTGTTTGTGCTACTCATGTTACCGTGTTGATTCATTTCATCAGTCGAAAGACCTAGCTGAAGATTCCTTGCATCACGCCCAAATTCAGAAAATTTTCCATTAATTATATTCTATTGCGAAGAATCAGCCGGATGTGACAACATACTATCAATAATCTTCCCATCTGAATACCACATCAAGCTCTTCGCATGTTCTGCATTCTTAAACATGTATTTAAATCTAGGTATTATTGAAAAATACCATAATACCAGCTAAAGATTTGTTATTTGTTTTATATCATGACCTTTCACACATCAGACATTTCTCTAAATGTTCATATTCTTTTCGGTACAAAATACAATCAATAGGGCAAGAATGTATCTTTTCGTAATCCATACTCATAAAGGCAAGATTTTCTTGGCCTCTTACGTACGATCCAGAAGTTAATTGTCCTCAGGAAGTATATCTTTCAAGATTTTAAGTAAAGACGAAAACTCTTATCGTTCTACCCATTTTTCGCTTTCAAATTATATAATATCAGCACTGCAGACAACCTAGTGAATTTAGAACAACTAACATATAAAGATTTTTTTACATCATTCTTCAAGCTCTCGAATAAGTGTGGGGTGATCAATAAAATATTCATCTATGTCATGCATCATGTCTTCTAATTTATCATCCTCATCACAATCGACTTTTTCCCTTTCATTACATCTTCTATCACTTGAATTAATAGGTTTATCTTTTCTTGTGCTCTCACCATGTCATATCTATCTTGTATAACTTGTATCAAACCCATTAATAAATAAATGATCTCTTAATACTTCAATGGTAACTTTACCAAGACAGCTGCATTTTATGCACGGATTGTCAGCACGCTCTATAACAAAGTTGATAAACTCCTTTACACCTTTCTTATATTCTTTACTTAACCGATTAGCACGAATCCATTTCCGATCCATCTTTACTATATCAACACATAAAAAATAAAAAATTAATTTTTGATACACATGACAAAAAAATCCAAACAAAATATTAATTTCTGATCCACAAGGCGTGCACACACATGAACACATACATACAAACACACACATCATCACACACGCACATGCACACATGAACACACACATACATTACACACATATATAAATACACACATGAACACTACCACATGCACATATAAACACACTAACAAACACACATCACACACAAACACACACATGTACATTATACACACACACACATTTATCACACATATCACACATCATATATACATATTCATCATTAACACCAGCTCTATAAAAAACGATCGTTAAAAATTAAATTTTCTAATCAAAATTTCACTAATTTCACCAATTTAGCATCAAATCAATTTTGCAAAATTTTCTAAACTAACATTTTTCTCTAAGCAAAATATGAGAATATAGGAAAGAGTGATACCTTAAAGGTTGGGGGCAAATCAGGGGTCGCCGGAGGGGGCCTCGCTGGAGGGGGCTTGCTGGATGGAGAGAGAGGACGGAAGGGCTTCGTCAGAGAGGGCGGCGCGCGTGAAAGGGGAGGGGAGATTCGTGGGGGGAAAGAGGGGAAGGAGGAGGCTCGCCGGAGATAGGGGTGAGGGGGCTCACCGAAGAGGAAATAGGGTGGCGGGAGCGGCAGGTAGAGAGAAAAGGCATCAGGAGAATAATGGGCTTAGGGAGAGAGAGAGGCAACAATAGGAGGAGATAGCTCGTCGACCAGGGGGAACGACAGGGGAAGATTTGAGAGAGAAATGAGAGAGTGATGACCGAGGGGAGGAAGGTTTTTTTGGGGGGGTGAGGGATTTAACATCGATTCTGATTAGAACCGTTGTTAAATTCCATAGATTTAATGTTGGTTCCTCAGAACCATCGTTAAATCATGATATTTAATGTCGGTTCCATAGAACCGGCATTAATCTCTGGTTTTAACATTGGTTCCTTGAAATTGACATTAACATTGGTTCTTAGAGAACTGATGTTAAATCTCAATGATTTAATGTCAGTTCTCTAGAACCGACATTAAAAATTGTAATTAACATCGGTTTTGATCAACTGACAATAATAATTTATGTTTAACATCATTTTTGTTAAAAAATAACATGAATGGTTGTGTCTTTTAATGTGTATAATGTTGTAGTATAAATATCACATCAAGAACTTAAGAAAGAGTCTACCTCGAAGGAATCTAGTTTGGATCAAGTCAAGATGGAGAGAACAATTACATCAAGAAGAAGACTTGAGTCTAGAGTTTGTAAGTTTAGAATTTTTATAAAGTATATTTAGTTTCGATTGCTCAAGCTTGTACACACACACACACACACACAAGAGCTTGATACTAGTTTTCAAGATCAAGTTTATTGGGTTTCGGTTTAACCGGTTTACATTGTTATGTTTAATCATTCTAGAAAAACAAGTTTTATTTCAAAATAATTTTTATATCCTAAAAAACTTCAAATGTTTAGAATATGTGTTGATTTTTTAACCCCACATATTTATGCGCAAATGTATTTATATGAACATATTTTTGTGAATTTTATAGAAATTTATTTGTATTAAAATGAATTTTAAATAAAGAACAAAAGTCTATATTTATGTTTTTATTTCTGTAGATAGCTCTGATGATTGAGCTATTGACAGACCCAAAGAAAAAGCATATTTTTCAGCTCTTTGTAAACTAAGGTTAGACAGAAATGGGATAAGGGAATCATTGTAGTATACTGGTAAGTATTCTCGCCTGTCATGCAGGTGACCCGGGTTCGATCCCCGGTAATGACGCCAAAATTTTGATTGAGAGAAAACCTACACAGAAAAATAGAAGTGTAGAGATTGATAATAGATAGTACAAGATTCTTCAATTATACTGCTATAGCAAGGCGGGATGTGATACACAAGGAGGGACTGCGATAGAAACTTTTAGCAAGTTCTTTTTTAAGTTACTAGATCGGGTTAAATAATTCTTCTTCGCTTCTTAAAAAGAAAAGAAAAGTGTTAGTAATGAAAAAGGAGAAGAAGAAGAAGGTGATGTTGTTGGTGTGTATCTAAACTAAGCTAAAAAGAAAAAAGAATAAAGAAAGAATAAGTTTGTTTCTAACCTAAGAAAGAAAGAAAGAAAGAACTAAAAGAAATATTTACTTATCTCTTCAGTGCTTGCTTACCTTGGATCCATTGCAACGATTTACCTTGGCTTGAAGGCGATCACAACATGACATATAGGATCTTCCCTATTTCAAATCGATCAAAGCAGAAAAGAACTTTAAACTATTATACAATCAGAAGTAGATATCCATCACTATAAGCCATCAGTGGCACTTGCAAGAGCAAGGCATATTCGAGGCTGTAGGATTCATTTGGATTTACAAGTCATAGCCAGGCAAGTAAGGTAAGAAAAATGAAGAATAAACAAAATGTAACTTTAATTGAAATAGAGTAAAAATAAAAAAAAGGAGAAAACTTACACTGGTGTCACTCTCAGTACAGCCTTCTTCTCTTTCTCTCATGAAACTTCTCTCTGATCTCAGTTATATAAAAAAATAAAAAATTACATTAAAACAGAAAAGAAAAATCTAAGTTAAATCTAAATAAAAAAAGTCTATTCTAAACTCTCTGCTAAGTTGTGCCCTTCTGCCTTCGAAAATGCCAGTATTTATAGGAGAAATGGGATAAAGGATAGCTTATGAAGATAGGGGGAGAAACACTCTACCTAATTCAAACAGATAGCTGCGGAAATGCAGCTTTGGTTGCATTTTTGCGGCCTGGATCTGGCCAGGAGGCTAGATCTGGGTGCTCAGTGGTTGTGATGTCCTGGTATCTCCTTTTATCCATTGGGATTTCTGTTTTGAGCTCTGAATTTTGTGATATCTCTTGTTGATCCTTAGCTAATCAAATGAATCTTCAAAATTCCATTTTTAACTGATTCTTAATTGGGATTATCTTCTCTGATATACTCTGTCTTCATGTAGAATTGCTTCTAAACCTATGAATTTGAGTAGATCCTCATAGATTTGCTTGAGATTTTAAATCACTGGATTTAATTGGATAAACTGGTCCGTTTGTCCGTTTTCTTCATTAATTACTCAGCACATCATTAGACATTAAAATGAATTAAATAGCAGAGTTTTATTACAAAATAAATGAGAATATATGACTTTAAATATGCAATGCACGTGTACAATCAGCTGTCGATAGCATTTTACAAAGAGTTCGGTGTTTGAGTCCTATGGATTGCTTATGATTGTCGAAGGCAACTATCGAAAGCTGAAACACATTGTATCAGTTATGCTATCGACAACACCATTCTGCTGTCGACAGGCAGAGCTTTGCAACAACTAAAATTAGAGCCATTACACACTGTGCTATTGACAATGCCTTCGGGCTGTCAAAAGAAGTATTAAACCATTTACTATTTGACTACAATCTAAAATGTGTTTTATGTGTTAATTTTTTTGATTGGATTTTCTAATGGCTATTTTTAGTAATTCTAATAGGGGTACTATGCATGCCCTAACAACATAGTTTTTGGTCTTTAATCATTTACATCTATTCAACAAAGAGTTTCAAAGTTTTGCAAACCTATTCTTCAAGTTTTTGAGTTTTGGAAAAAATTTTGAAGATAAGTTTTTGGGAAATTGGTTTTTGTGCTGAAAATTCATATACCTTCAGAGAAGTTTTCCAAGTGTTTTCAAAAGAGCTTCTAGTCTAAAATTTTAAGTTTTCTCATACAAGCTTGAGCTTTCACTCTAAATCTATTCTATAGGAATCATTTATTTGTGAGAGAGTTTTCTTGAGGATCAAAAACCTTGATCTCAAGTGTGTTCATTCTCCATAATTGAGTGATTGAGGTTGTGGTCTTAAAGTGAGCTTGTGGGCTCGTGTTGTAGGTGTTGCGACACTGAGTGAGGAACTTGCGAGTCCAAGAGTTCTTGAGAAAAATTGTAGCGTTGGTGATCTTGCGGGATCAAGCTATAGGGGAAATCCTTCATTGCGGTGAAGGCTAGGATGCAAAGTAAGTTGCTCGAACCTCGAAACATATCTCCGTGTTTGCGATGCCTTCTCTCTATCTCTCTACTCTACTCACTTGTTTATATATCTTCCATGCTTATATTATGTTTATCATTACATGCTTGATATCACTTGTGCTTAATTGCTATACATACGTGAGATTGTTCATAATTATCTATCCTTTATGTTTAATACAGTTTGTATGCTTACACTTGTTTGAATCAAGAAGGCAATTAAAGCACTTTAACTCTTATTCTTCGTAAGGAGAAGTTTAGAGTCCTTCACAGGGAATTCAGCTTCACTTCTTGATCATTATTTGTGTAATAGTTTTAGTAATTAATAGTTTTAAATTCTGCACTTGACCAGCATATCACCAATTCACCCCCCCTAGGTAATTTCAGGATAACTTAGGGGTTTAACGGCTTATTGCATGAAGTGCAACTATAATTGCTACGAAAGAGAGTTAGTTTTTATTTTGTTTTTAGGATTTTAGATTTTTTCTTTTTAAATTAGGATTTTGCTCGAGGACTAGCAAAAGTTAAGTATGGGGTGTGATAATTGTGATTTTTATGTATATTTCACATTATTTTTATACCTATTTTACCATATTTAATTCTACATGGATAGTTTTGTTTATGATTTTGAAGATACATGGATAGTTTTGTTTATGATTTTGAAGATATAAATTTAAGAGCATTTTTAAGGAAAAAAAACCCGAAAAGCAATGAAGAGAAGAATTACAGTAAAGAAATCACTGATACATAGACCCAGAGATGAACCCGGAGCAAGAAGTGGATCTACACATGAAGATAAAGTATCCACCAAAATTTCAAGTCCATTGGCTGAACTCAGACGACTGATTGGCCATCCAAACGGCTAATCAGCTGCTGACTGGTCAAATTTGATGACGCGCTTTTACCAGTTATTTTTCTACTCCAAATCAGAGCTGTTTTAATTTTCACAGCGGATTGACTGAGAAATACATCTGATTAGCCATCCCTTTTAGCAGATGCTGATGAAATTTTGCCAGTTTTTTGAAAGGGTTAAAATTATATTTTAGAAACTCTAAGTCGATAGATTTGGCACTTCGAGGTCTATTTAAAGAACTGCACTATATTCTAAAAGGTGTATAGGAATTAATCCAATAATCTATCTCTAATTTGTCAATAAATCTTTTTCTTTGCTTTTTGGAGAATTATTGGCAGAATGTCGAAGAAGAAGAAGATCAGCAAGGATGCATCATCTTTGACAAATTTGGTGTTTTTTTTCCTTTTTCTCTTTTTCTTATGAAGTTTATATTGATTTACATGTTTTTTTTAATATGAACTAAATTCTATAAAACTTGGGTGTTAATGTAGGCAACTTTAGGAAGAATTAATTTTGTTGCTTTGTGATTGAGTTTAAAGTTTATTTTGATTTTATTTGTTAAGCTTTTTTTCCCATTTTAATGTCTATTATTAACTGCTGCAACTATATTGATGGTTATATTTGAAACCGATTGGAGTAACCTAGCAACGCTTTATAGGATTAGAAACTGTTGGCCCGAAGGTCCATCGCTCTAGTTTTGATGATGATTAACTCATGTAGTTATAGTACTAATGATCTTGTATTTAATTAGTCTCAGATATTTGGTCAAGATCTTAGTAGTTGTTTAGCTTCACCAAAGGATTCAAAGTCAAGTTTTGGAGCTAGCACATGTTGATTCAAGAGCTCAAGTACTCAAGAGGAGTCTATCTCAATGGATCAAGGTTTGGACCAAGTCAAGAAGGAGAAGAAGATTTTCAAAGAGAAGATTTTCAAGAAGACTTGTGTCATGTTTGTAAGTGTCAAGATTTTATTTTTAGATAAAATGTAAAGGATAGATTAGCTGGTGGATTGCTTAAGTTCATATACACTCACACACAAGATTTATATGTGTTTTGATAAAATAATTTTCATTTTAGAAAATATCGGTTTGGTTTTTAAGCTTCAAAATATACATGTATTTTATCAAAACTTATTTTAGAGCTTATTATCAAAAATATAGATATTACATCATATATGTGTAGTGGATCATATCCATACACACTAAGCTTTAAAAGTGTTTAGAATATCTTGTTTTGTATTTGGAAAAGTTTTGAAAAAATACAGGTTTTTGTTTAAGGCAAAACTTCTATATTACAAAAAAAGTTCAAAATGTTTGTAATATGTTTTGATTTTTAATCAAACATGTTTGTATATCAAAGTATATCAATGAACTTATTTTTGTAGAATTTATGAGAATTTATAGGATTTTATTGAAGATAAA
Organism: Agave tequilana; assembly: GCA_038442645.1. NCBI lineage: Eukaryota > Viridiplantae > Streptophyta > Magnoliopsida > Asparagales > Asparagaceae > Agave > Agave tequilana. Next base: position 55,138 of record JAVJIF010022286.1, read on the forward strand.
AAGATCAAGTTTTAATCCTTAAAGACCTATGTTCTGGCCTTCTGCCGGTCGACCGCATGGTCGACCGAGACAGAGGTCGGTCGACCGGGCAGTCGACCAATGTGCACAAACATGAACGACCTTGTTTGGCTGGAGGGCCGGTCGACCGACCCGGTCGATCGCCAGAGAGTTCTGCTATCTGGATCTGGCCCCGGTCGACCGGGCGGTCGACCGGCAGAGAGCTTCTGCTATCTGTATCCAGGCCTCGGTCGACCGGCCGGTCGACCGATGGCACAACGGTCAGAAATCTGACCATTGACCAGTTGACCGGGCGGTCGACCGACAGCAGAAAAGTCTGCTGAGTTGTCCCCAACGGCTAGTTTTTAGAGCCTATTTATATGGGGCTGTTTTGGGCTGTTTGTAACAAGATTTCAAGTGAGTTTTCAAGCAAGTTTTTCCTACATCTTTTAGTGTTTATCTCTATTTGTTTTAAAGCTAATACTTCCATATCAAAAGGAGAGTTTTCAAGAGTGTTTTGTAAAAGAGATTTCTTGAGTTCTTCACCACCAAATCAATCCTAGTTTTCTCACACATACTTGAGCTATCCATTACTATATCAATCCTATAGGGATCTTTGTTGTGAGAGAGTTTTAGGTGATCAAAGTGTTTAGATCACCAAAGTGTTCATCTTGTATTTGAGGAGGCGGACTTGCGGGTTCGCATTGTTTCGAATTCTAGTGAGAGCTCGGTGTAGAGGTGCGGCCTCGGCAAGCTAGTGTGCTTGCGTGTGTAGTTCTTACGGGAACAAGAGAGGGACTAGTGAGTCCAAGAGTTCTAGTGTGAACTCCTTATAGGTGTTGCGGCACCGAGTGATCCGGTGGGATCAATTCTAGTGAAAATCCTTCATAGTGTTGAAGGCAGGGACATAGAGCAAGGATGCTCGAACCTCGAAACAAATCTCCCGTGTTTGCGATTGCTTTCTCTCTATCTCTCACTTGTGTTTATATCTTGCATGCTTATATTGCTTTCTTCTTTATATGCTTGATATATACTTGTGCTTAAATTGATATATGCTTGGGATTGTTTGCTCACACTCGTATTCAACCAAGAGAGCCATAGCGGCACCTCAACCCTTATCTAGAGGAATCTTGAGGAGATAGTTCAGAGCCCTACACCGGAAATTCGGCTACATTCTTAGGTTATACCTTGTGTGTTTAGCTTAATAGTTTTTAGTTTAATTACATAGCTTTAATTCCGTATTAATTCATCATTATATTAGCTAGTCACCTATTCACCCCCCTCTAGGTGATTTCAACTGGTATCTAAGCTTGGTGCTCTTGATTTGGGTCTAACAATCTAGAGTTAAATATCCTCATTTATAGCTAATCACAATATTTATACACACACATGGATTTCATGTCACCTCTCAAGTTTGATATTCTTAACATCCAAACTTGAAAAGTTAAGATTTCAATGTACCTCAAAGCCCTAGGCATTCATGTTTACTTTGCCACTATTAAAGATTCATATTGTTTAAATGGCAAACATCTAGAGGCTAATGCAAAAGTCATCCATGCTTTAAAGTCAACCCTAAATGATGAATATTTATCTGGGGTTTCTAACTTTGATTCGGCTTTTATAGTATGAAATACTTTAGTCTCCCTCGGTGAACAAAAGCAATATTATGTGGGTAGTGACTCGGATGATGGAAGTGATGCTTCCAACTTGTGCTACATGATCCAAGAGGATAACCCCCTTGAGATAAATTCTGAATCCAAGCTTCATGAGGATGTTTACATGTCAATGATGATCTTGCTTCATTTTGTCAGCAACTTCTTGAAAAATATGATTTACTTAAAAAGGACCATAAAAGATTAAAAAATAAATATGAGTCCATTTCAAAAGAAAAAGATTCTTTTCAAAATAAATTAGAAAACATTTCTAAAGAAAATGAAACCTTGAAAAAGGAGAATATTTCTTTGTTTTCTAAATTAAATAATCTTTGTGAAGGAAATAATTCTTTAAAAAATAAAATTAATTTGGTGGAAAAAGAAAAATAAATTGTTTTAGAAGAAAACAATTCTCTGAAAAGAAAAATTGTTTCAAAAGAAAAAGAAAATATTTCTAAAAAGAAAAAGATTATTGATTCTCATACTTGCCATGCTCTTCATGCTACCATTGATAAAAATAAGATTAAATTTTTGAAAAATAGAATAAATTGTTTGAGCTCTACTTTGAGCAATTGTGCATTTAATCATAATAGATTGAAAACCTTGTTTCAAAAGAAACAAGCTCCACATGTTCATGCACATCACCCACGGCATACATATGCATACTTTGCACATCATGATCACACTCATTCTCATGTGCATGCTAGAGTGTATAAATGCATACATTGTGGCCGCAAAGGCCATCTTGTAAGATTTTGCTATGATAGAGTAAATTCTTTAAATTTTGCAAATAAAAATATTTGTGTTCCATTTGATGCTAACCCCCGTAGACCCAAAAGAAAATGGGTACCAAAATCCCCACCTCTTGTGTTTGATATAGGTGTGGGCTCTCACATGACATGAGAGGTTTGGTGCCTTGGTGGTGGATGCATGGGCTTGATGGACATACAAAATCGATGCACCGCTATCAAGGAAGTTTGGTGGGAGGACCACCATGTTTGGAGACTCAGAGTATAGTGCTTGTGATTTTGGTAACTATCTCTAAACTCCTATTTTATTTACATACTTTTACATTAATAATTTTTAGCATATTTTTATGATCATGTTTTGTGTTTATGCTTCATGAGATAAATGCTTGTTTAGATGTAGCTTTCATTAAAACTTGTGTATATACTTGTACAAGTAGTGAGCAATAATTGATTCTTATTTGTTTGTACCTCATTGCTATTTTGTACTCATTACATGTACATGTATAACCTAGTTTTGATGATTCTTTCATTTAACACTTGTTTTCCCTATTTTTGTGCATGTTTTGCTTCATGTATATATTAATTCTTGTCTAAAACTAATAAATATACATGTATACCCTTGAGTCATTTGCCTTCATGCAAATTACATTATGAACTGATTGTGTTTAGGATATGTATGTATATTGTTAGTTTTAGTAGAACATACATATACCTTGAAGGTTGATTTTTTATGATTTCATATTTATTTGATAAAAAGAAATTCATGTTTATTTTGAGCCTTATTGATCATTTTCATGAAAATGCTATTTACATGATTCTTGTGCACTCACTTCATTTGTTTACTCATGACATTATTTTCATGAAAATTTTGAGCTTTATAGATTTCGAGTGTCATCTCTTGTGTTTTTAGCATGCTTCATGAGACATATGATTCAGTTTCTTATTTGAAGGATCTTTAACTAGTTTTTTAAAAATTATTTTAATTAGTTATTTATTCTTCATTTGGTAGTATTTTCAAAATACATCTATTTTTAAATCTTGTTTTGAAACTTCTACCCTTTAAGGGTGGATGGTTGGGTGTCCATGCCTTGTGTACATTATTGAACATCTATTTTTAATATGTGCATGAATAGGGTGGATTGCTATGAGTTATACACATGGACTTCATGTAATTTTATTTTTGTATACTCATATATATTTTCTTATATATGTATGCTTCATATTTCAAATAATATCAATTTCTATTGGATTTTCTTTTTCATATATATATATATATATATATATATATATATATATATATATATATATATATATATATATATATATATATGTATATATGTATGTATGTATGTTTTGATTGTGCTTCATTTACAAGATCCTTACTGATTTAAAAGCACAAATTATATTTATGCTAAGCTTGACTAATTATTAAATGTTAATTGGTATCTTAAGGAGCTTATGCATTATTTTCTATTTGATATTTAAATTGATATCAAAATATACTTCATATTTTACCTTTTAATTGGTATCAAAATTTACAATGTTTTCGATTTCAATTCGTATATATACTTCAATTGGTATCAATATGTTTCGATTTCAATTGGTATCAAAATTTCAATTGGCTCAATTGGTATTAATATGTTTCAATTTTAATTGGTATCAAATCTTCAATTGTTATCTTAAAATTTTGTTTGTTTACAGTGCTACCAAAATTTTGTTTTAAGAAATTTCAAAGTTTTGCTTTAAGCATTATCAAAATTTTGTTCAAAATTTGTTGATATGTATTGCCTATATGCAAGGGGAGCTTAACATCTCTTCTATATATAGATTCATGTTGAGCGTATCTTATATTGAGGAGCTTGACATCTCTTCTTTATGCGATACACGTGTGTAGGGGGAGTTTAACATCTCCACTTATGCATTGTATATTATGCTTTATGTAAGTTAGGATTTTGTCATCCCTTCTTCATGTAATGCATGTATGCAGGGGAGCTCCCTTACCGTCTTCCTCTTCCTCTTCATGAATGTATATCGCATATATATCTTTATTGTTGATTTGTTTTTCACCCTTTTATTGATGATTGACAAAAAGGGAGAGAATGATTTTGAGTTTATATATGCATATTTAGATATTGAGTTTATGCATATATTGAGTTTATACTGTTATATTTTATGTTTATACAAAAAGGGGGAGAATGATTTTGAAAGTTTATACAAAAAGGGGGAGAAAGTTTTTGGGAAAAGAATTTTTGATTTATGCATGTTTCTCTCACATTGTTTATGCATATATATTTGTTTAGTTTTATGCACTTCATTGAATATCTATTTGTTTATTGTTATGCATGAGTTAAGGGGGAGCTTCTATGAAGCTTATCTTTAATCCATGCATATATAACTCCATGAGTTTTGTCATCATCAAAAAGGGGGAGATTGTTGGCCCGAAGGCCCATCGCTCTAGCTTTGATGATGATTAACTCATGTAGTTATAGTGCTAATGATCTTGTGTTTAATTAGTCTCAGATATTTGATCAAGATCTTAGTAGGTGTTTAGCTTCACCAAAAGATTCAAAGTCAAGTTTTGGAGCTAGTACATGTTGATTCAAGAGCTCAAGTACTCAAGAGGAGTCTAGCTCATTAGATAAAGGTTTGGACCAAGTCAAGAAGGAGAAGAAGATTTTCAAAGAGAAGACTTCCAAGAAGACTTGTGTCATGTTTGTAAGTATCAAGATTTTATTTTTAGATAAAATGTAAAGGATAGATTAGTTGATAGATTTTGCCCAAGTTCATATACACTCACACACAAGATTTATATGTGTTTTCATAAAAGAATTTTCGTTTTGAAAAATACCGGTTTGGTTTTTAAGCTTCAAAATATACATGTATTTTATCAAAACTTAGTTTAGAGCTTATTGTCAAAAATAAAGATATTACATCATATATGTGTAGTGGATCATATACATACACACTAAGCTTTAAAAGTTTTTAGAATATCTTGTTTTGTATTTGGAAAAGTTTTGAAAAAATCGTTTTGAAAAAATACAAATTTTGTTTAAGGCAAAACTTCTATATTATAAAAATAGTTCAAAATGTTTCTAATATGTTTTGATTTTTAATCAAACATGTTTGTATATCAAAGTATATCAATGAACTTATTTTTGTAGAATTTATGAGAATTTATGAGATTTTATTGAAGATAAAAAGACCAAGTTTTAATCCTTAAAAACCTGTGTTCTAGCCTTCTGCCGGTCGACCGCACGGTCGACCGAGCCAGAGGTCGGTCGACCAGGCGGTCGACCGATGTGCACAAACGTGCACGGGCTTGTTTGGCTGGAGGGCCGGTCGGCCGACCCGGTTGACCGCCAGAGAGTTCTGCTCTCTGGATCTGGCCCCGATCGACCGGACAGTCGACCGGCAGAGAGCTTTTGCTCTCTGTATCCAGGCCTCGGTCGACTGGCGGTCGACCGATGGCACAATGGTCAGAAATCTGACCGTTGGCCGGTCGACCGACAGGAGAAAAGTCTGCTGAGTTGTCCCCAACGGCTAGTTTTTGGAGCCTATTTATATGGGGCTATTTTGGGCTGTTTGTAACAAGATTTTAAGTAGGTTTTCAAGCAAGTTTTTCCTACATCTTTTAGTGTTTATCTCCACTTGTCTTAGAGCTAAAACTTTCATATCAAAAGGAGAGTTTTCAAGAGTGTTTTATAAAAGAGATTTCTTGAGTTCTTCACCACCAAATCAGCCCTAGTTTTCTCACACATACTTTAGCTATCCATTACTACATCAATCCTATAGGGATCTTTGTTGTGAGAGAGTTTTAGGTGATCAAAGTGTTTAGATCACCAAAGTGTTCATCTTGTATTTAAGGAGGCGGACTTGCGGGTTCGCGTTGCTTCGAGTTCTAGTGAGAGCTCGGTGTAGAGGTGCGGCCTCGACAAGCTAGTGTGCTTGCGTGTGTAATTCTTGCGAGAACAAGAGAGGGACTTGTGAGTCCAAGAGTTCTAGTGTGAACTCCTTGTAGGTATTGCGGCACCAAGTGATCCGGTGGGATCGATTCTAGTGGAAATCCTTCATAGTGTTGAAGGCAGGGACGTAGAGTAAGGGTGCTCGAACCTCGAAACAAATCTCCCATGTTTGCGATTGCTCTCTATCTCTCAGTTGTATTTATATCTTGCATGCTTATATTGCTTTCTTCTTTATATGCTTGATATATACTTGTTCTTAAATTGATATATGCTTGGGATTGTTTGCTCACACTCGTATTCAACTAAGAGAGCCATAGCGGCACCTCAACTCTTATCTAGAGGAATCTTAGGGAGATAGTCCAGAGCCCTTCACCGGGAATTTGGCTACACTCTTAGGTTATACCTTGTGTGTTTAGCTTAATAGTTTTTGGTTTAATTATATAGTTTTAATTTCTCATTAATTTATCATTAGATTAGCTAGTCACCTATTCACCCCCCTCTAGGTGATTTCAGAAACCATAATTTTAAATGTTGAGACCGATAGAAGATACATAGCTTGTGTAGTTATAATAGAAAGATCCACCGAACTTAATACTTCCTTAGCTAGTCAATTCACTAGATCGATAGATTGTGAACTCTAGACTAAAGGATAGAATTGTAGTTGCTTGATAAAGAATACTAATTAAAATAGAGACTTTTGATTGTTAACATAAGCACAAGCACAAGTATTATATTCAACTTTAGCTTCTGAAATCAATTACCCTAGAATTCTCTCTTATAGCCATTACTTAGTTTAGTTTTCTTGGTTTAAATCACTTTTACATCCATATCAATTTTTCAAATAAAACTAGAACAAATTAGCTTGGTATTCAATTAGACATCAATCCTCGTGGGATCTGCAACTCTATTTATCACTTTATTACTTGTAAACAATTGGTGCACTTGCCAATTCACAACACCATCCGTCACAAATTCGAGGCGGCCCAGATCAATGTCACCCCTCCATGAAGACTACTTCGACAATGAGGTTGATTCCCTCGTTCCCGAACAAAAGCCTATCACCACCAAGTCTGGAGGAGAGTCGAAGAATTCTCTTACATCTAAGCCCTCGACGAGTTGATCCAAAGACAGATCAAGGAGACTAAACTGCACTCCACTATTGATCGACATAAGCCACGACCAGAGTCTCTGACTCCCCTTTCTCCAAAGTGATCCTAGAGTTCAAATTCCAAAGAAGTTCACAACTCAAATTTTTAACTACTATTTCAGAATGAGTGACCTGGTTTGACACATCAGGCACTTCTGGGACTAGATAATGGTCCATTCCCACAATGATCCGCTCCAGTGCCTAACCTTTCTGTCCAGCTTGATAGGCATGGCCTCAGATTGGTTTTACTTTTTGCTGCCCCGTTCTCTCCACAACTTCGAGGAGGTCATCGAAGCGTTTCTCGCTCAGTACGCCTCCCACCGAGAGGCTAAAAAGAATAACCACCACCTCTCATCGTCAAAATGAGCCAGGGCGACAGCCTCAAGTCCTACAACAGCTACTTCCAATCCAGCTGGCCAAAGTTCCCAATTAAGGTGAGGATGTCTTTGCACTCACATTCATCAGCAGGATGTAGGTTTCTCACCCCTATATAACATTTGTTGAGGATGTCACTCGGATGAGTGAAGTCCTGTCCCGAGCCCAACCTTACATCCAGTTGGGAGGAAGCTGTGAAGAGTTCTGTCATTCACTCCCTTAAGCGCGGCAACGATGGGGAGAAGACGAACTCGCAACGAGAAATTCCGACTGATGCTGGTAATCAGAGTCAGGGGCAACCCACCTTCAGAAGCAGGCGTTCCCGATTCTCTCTTTGAATCAACTCCGAGCCTTCAGGATGGAACAACACTTCACCCCACTGAGACTCCCATCAACAAAGTCTTTAATGCCATTAAGACCAACCATGGGTAAAATGTCCAAAGTTAATTAAATACGACCCCACACTCCCCAGAGCTGAAGATTATTGTTCCTTCCACAAAAATAAGGGACACAAGATCGTCCATTATGGAAGACTCTGATGGTACTTGGAAGAACTAGTCCTCCAAGGCTACCTCAAATAGTATGTCCTTACCCTTGGGCTGCCTTTGAAGCAGGACAGTCAAGTGCTCCACCTCCTACCTAACCGCAGCATGAGATCACTCAGTACAAAGCAATCGAGTGACCCGATTCATCCTACAAGGATAGAGAAGTACCTTAACCAATAACACTCCATGTATTTTCCTTTAAGCCCATGTATTTTATTTTATATCATGAAATAAAAGTAGGTTTTTTCTCCTAACTGTTTTCATGCCAACTCACTGATGGGAGTGTCCCCCATCAGAATCCCTAACTCTTGTACGTCCCAATGTGAGGTGTCCCCACTCAGAGCGCAAGGCAAATATTGATCTACAGGCTCTCTCTCGATTAGCTTACGGCCAGTCAAAATCCTCCATTTGCAAGTGTCCCCTGCTTGGATTCCCTACCTCGCTGATGGGAGTATCCCCATCAGATCCCTGATGTTTGTACGTCCCGATGTGGAAGTGTCTCCCACTCGGAGGCAACTACGCAAGCACCGGCCTATGGTCTCCCTCTCGATTAGCCTACGGGTATTCGAAACCCTCCGCTGTGAGAGTGACCCCCGCTTGAAGTCCCTAATCTACTGCAAGGATTTCCCCTCTCAAAGCCCTATCAAGTTTGCATGTATCGTAATGGGATTACCTTCACTCCAAGAAGACAGCATAAACTCACCGATACCCCATCGCCAACCAACCGTGCTGAAAACGGAAAATCAGCATTCTGAAATAGCACACTCTAAAAACCAATGGTAAATGCAGGCCAGGTTAGATCGAAATATAAACTAATTTTATTCTGATTATATTCATTACATTGTGTTACATTTAAAAAGAGTGATACAAGATATTCCGTTATATTCCTGTGTTTACATTTTTTTGCCCCTGCTGATGGGAATGTCCCCTATGAGAATCCCTGACGCTTGTACATCCCATGTGAGAGTGTCCCCCCGCTTGGAGACAGCAACGCAAACACATACTTCTTCTTGATTAGCCTATGGACAGTTGAAATCCTCTGTTGTGAGAGTGTCCCCTGCTAAGAATCCCTACTCTGCCGAAGGGATTTTCCCTCTCAGAATCCTACCAAGTTCGCAGGTACATTGATAGGATCTCCCTACTCAGAAACAATAGCGCAAACTCTTCGAACCGCTCCATATCAAACCAACCATACTGGAGGTAGAAACCAACACTCTGAAAAAGCATGATCATACCAATTTCAAAAGCCAATGGTAAAAACAAGCCAGGAGAGATTTAAGCATTAAATATTTCCATTCTAAAATATTTCCATTCCAAATATCATTCCATTATATATAATTGATTACATCTGACAAGAGTAATACAATAAATTTCATTACATCTCTGTGTTTACAACTTTTGAAAAAGAAATACAGAAGATTCAGATCCAAATTCTCCAGTGCTGCCACTACTAACATGTTCTTGATGTTGAAGCAACAAAGATTTGCTCGTCGGAGAATACCTCCCGAAAACAGTCGTCCATCTACATTTACGCCATGGCTCCTGAACAGGCAATCTAGTGCTCCGCCTCCGAGTCTCTCCAAGGCAGTAAAATGAGGATTCCTAAGAAGTCCTGTGAGAATGAAGCAGTAGCTCTCCGCAGACTGAAACCTGCAAGACACACATAAGGCAGTGGTATCACATCCCCTCCGTAATGTTCTGAGGAAGAGCTTCGGACCCCAGTGTGAGAAGCAATTCACCGGCGCACCCAGCCGATGAGCTCCCTCTCCTCCTTGTACGCGCCATCAAGAAAGAGGCTGACAGCCTCAAGGTTGGAGTTTGCTCGTCCTAAATCAAGTGACCCAGAAATCATATCATCCAATTCAATTGAAGCAAGATTCCTACCTGTCATCCTCGATAGCGGCACCCTATCATGGCGACTAGTGTGTCGTAACAGGCCCTTCATGATGACTATTGTGACACATTTTCCAGACTCCCTAGAAGAGAGCCCAATCACCATTTTCTCATCTTCCTCTCTGTCTTTCTCCTTTTCTCCATTTAATGGAAAGAAGAGAAGATGACATGGTGGCACGATAAAGAAAGAAATTATAGTTTCAAAGCAAGGGTTTTTAAAGAAGAAATATGATTTCCTCCTACAAAACTCTCTCTATTTATAGACGGACAGAGGTCCAACCGCCTCCAATTTAAATTCCCAATCACTGAAAAGTCAGCCCAAAGTCCCAAGATTTTTGATCAACAGTAAAGGCTGAAGATCAATCATCATTATCAAACCATAAAACCAAAAATCTCAGTCTGAATGGCGGCATGATTCGAAGAGACGCAGGACACAACCTTCCAGCTGACCGATGTGATAATTGTCAGCCAGATGTGCAACCAATAATTAAATCCAGTTGAAGAGATTCACCGCACAAGCATCATGATAAGTTTTAAAGCATTTACAATCCTAGTATCTTAGCTTCCTAGACTTCTCCTTCGCAAAGTCCAACAAGGGAGGAGCTGGGGGACAATTTTAATGTTCAAAATTTGACCATTATCAAGATGATGAACATGTTCAAGTTACCAAGAGCTTCTCCTAAGAAATCCACAACTCCTAGAGTCTTATCCGGCGCATTTGTCACTCTTGGCTGTTTGGACACATATATTGCATAAACATTAATACATTCCAACATATATTCTGTAATAAATTATTACAAACTCACTTGTCTTAATGTCTTAATTCATGCAGGGTGTGTGTGACCCTTGGTTCCCAATATAAGTATGTCAATACTGGTATCTGATGATGATTTAATCATCCTGATAGTTGGATTTAGGTCATTTCAGCTCAAGATATTATTTTCCATTATTTTGAATTTTTCTAAATTTTTGAAATATTTTTGGGAATTATTGGAGAAGGATCTCAATTCGGAGTCGACCGGTGTCACAGACTGACTCTGGGATTTTTAATTAACAATCGGGGATGAATTTTGGAAATCTACTTCACAACAATGTTCATGATGATATTGTTTATGATTCAGTTTTTCATATATGTGATTTTATCCCTGTGCTTGGTTGTATGTGCATATATGTGTGCTATCCTGCTTGTTATTGACAGCCTAAGGTACTCATGGAAGAGATTTCACTCTTCATGAGTATCTGCTGGCCATCGTCACGTACCTGTATTCTGTTTTTGGGAAGCGAGTCGTGACATGATTTTATTGGTATCAAAGCCAGGTTAGTTATATGCCATATATACAATCAGACCACATATATGATAATCATCCACGAAATTATCTGAGTAAACAGTCATTGACTCCCTTCTCCGACTCCATACTTGTTTAATCGATCCCCGAAAATCCTTGAACCGTCACCCTGATGTGACTCTCCCATCCATATAGTCATCATACCTACTCTGCCCTGCTTGATCATGCCTGGTAAGACTATTCTTGGTTTAGATTGAGGATAGATATATTAAGGATTTAACCTGATTATTTGGACAAAGAAGAATAATTGAGAGGATCTTTGTTGAATTATCTGGCAGTTAATTTTATGAGGAATTTTAGATCTAAAACTTTTGAGATACATGTCTACAAGGGAATCATAGTAAGATGGTGGACTAAATAATAATCATGCCTGAATTAAATAATGATTAGATCACATCCATACATATTGGATTTAGGGCATGGATCTTGGAGTGATAATCAGCTTAATAAATGGAATCATTGCCTTGGGCAAAATATGACTATACCTTGGATCAGATTGCTTGGATTTAGTTTTGAATGTTAGGATCTTGAAGTTTTCAGATCTAAGTAATGCTTTAAGAATATCTATCATAGTTTGAGATTTGAGTTAATCCTATGACTCTTAAGAACATTGCAATTGGAATACCTTGATAATTTGAGAATCATGTGATCTTCTGATTGAGAATCATAGATGAAAGGAGGAGATAGATATATCTAAAATCTTTATGAAGATCAATGAATTTAAAACTTAACTTTGAGGATCTGAAGCATGAATATAAAAGCAAGATTATAATGATCAATTTGAAAGATATATTGAGGGATTGAGACAAGAACTAATTCATGTCATTGCGCATTTTTCAAGCACTTTAATTACTGATTGTTAATATTTGATCTTGAAAATTTTCATTAGTGACTGCTGTTGGCCCGAAGGCCCATCACTCTAGTTTTGATGATGATCAACTCATGTAGTTATAGTACTAATGATCTTGTGTTTAATTAGTGACAGATTCATGATCAAGATCTTAGTAGGTGCATAGCTTCAATAAAAAATTTGAAGTCAAGTTTTGGAGCTAGCACGGTTTGGACCAAGTCAAGAAGATGGGAAGACTTCAAGTGAAGACTTCATGAAGACTTGGGTCTAGGTTTGTTTTAGAAGATTTCATTTTTAGATAAATGTAAAGGATAGAATAGTTGGTGGATTGCTCAAGTATTCTATACACACACTCTTAATAGTTTTGTTTTTACAAAAGATTTTCTATTTTAGAAAATACATGTTTGGTTTTTGGTATTCTAGTTTACATGTTTTATCCAAAACCATGTTTAGTGCATAATGTCAAAAACATAGATATTTCACCATGTTTGTGTAGTGGATCGTATCCATACACACTATGCTTTAAAAAGAGTTTAAATATCTTGTTTTTGTTTCTAGTGATGTTTGGAAAACAAGTTTTGAAAAAATCAAGTTTTGGAAAATACTATGTTAGTATTGAATCAATATTTCCAAGTTACAAAAATAGTCCAAATCATTTGTAACATGCCTTGATTTTGTGCAAGCATGTTTGTTTATCAAAGTATATTGGTAAAACTATTTTTGTAGATTTTTCAGTATTTTATGGGATTTTATTTCAATCAAAAAGACCAAGTTTTAAATCCCTTTACAGTTCTGTCCTGGCTTCAGCCGGTCGACCGAGCCGGTCGACCGACGTGCATGCCAATTCTGGCAGGAGGGCGGTCGACCGTCCAGAGAGCTCTGCTCTCTGGAAAGGCCCGGTCGACCGAACAGAGAGACTTGCTCTCTGTATCTGGCCCGGTCGACCGACTGGTCGACCGATGGCACAACGGTCTGAAATATGACTGTTGGCCGATCGACCGGGCGGTCGCCGACAGTTCTGACAGACCCCAACGGCTAGTTTTTCTAGCTCTATAAAATGGGACATTTGGGGGCTGTTTTGATTAAGATTTTTGGAGACTTTTAGAGCCAGTTTTTCCTACTCTTTTCAGAGGTTTTTCTCCATAAAATTGAGAGCAAATATTTCCTATCAAAGGGAAGTTTTATCAAGAGTGTTAAAAGAGATTTTCTTGAGTTTCCTCCACCATCTCTTCCTTGTTTTCTCACACCACACTTGAGCTATCCATTGATTATTCATTCTATAAGAGTGTTGTAGTGAGAGTGTTTATTGGTGATCAAAGTGTTTAGATCACCAAGAGATCTTTTCTTTGTTCTTTGAGGAGGCGGACAAGTGTGTTCGCGTTGTTTAGAGTTCGTGTGTGAACTCTTGGTTGAGGTGCGGCCTCGGCGAGCTTGTGGGGCTCGCGGTGTATACGGGACTAGAGAGTCCGAGGGTTTGTAGGTGTTGCGGCACCGAGGAGTGATCCATTGGGATCAAGCATAGTGAAAATCCTTCGTGTGTCGAAGGCGGGATGTAGAGCAAGTGTGCTCGACCTTGAAACAAATTCCTTGTGTTTGCGATTGCTCTTACTCTCTCTCCCTTACTTGTTTATATCTTGCATGCTATTATTGTGCTTATCCTTACATGCTTGATATTCATATTGTGCTAATTGATATATGCTTGGGGATTGTTTGCTAACACTTGTATTCAACCAAGAGAGCCAACGCTGCACCTCACCCTTATCTAGGGGAATCTAGAGGAGTTAGTCCAGAGCCCTTCACGGGGAATTCGGCTACACTCTTGTGTTATACGTGGTGTTTAGTTTAATTAGTTTGTTTAGGTCATATTAGTTTTTAATTCCGCATTATTTGGCATTTAGTGACCATTAGATTAGCCATCACCTATTCACCCCCCCTCTAGGTGACTTTACAATTGGTATCAGAGCCAAGTGCTCTTGGATTTGGGTCTTACAACCTAGAGTTAAAGATCCTCATTTTTAGGCTAATCACAATATTTGTACACACACCATGGACTTCATGTCACCACCCACTTTTGACATTCTTAACATCCAAGTTTGGAAGGTTAAGATGTCCTATACCTCAAGGCCCTAGGCATTCATATTTATCTTGCTACCACTAATGATTCATAGTTAATAATAGCAAGAATAGTGAGGCTAATGCAAAAGCCCTACATGCTTTAAAGTCAACCCTAAATGATGATTATTTATCTAGGGTTTCTAATGTTGATTCGGCTTTTGTAGTATGGAACATCATCATCTCCCTCGGCGAAAAGGATCTATATTATGCGGGGAGCGATTGGACGTTGGAAGTAACACCTCCAACTTGTGCTATATGGTCCAAGGGGATAACCCCCTTGAGGTAACTACCGATCCGAGGTAGATGAGATAATAACATGTCATATGATGAGCTTACTTCATTTTGTCATTACTTCTTGAGAAATATGACATGCTTAAGAAAGATAATAAAAATTTGAAAAAGAAATTTGATTGCATGCATAAGGAAAATGATTCTTTCAAAAATAAAATTGCATGTTAGAAAAAGGAAATATGATTTGAAGAATGAAAATGTTTCCTTGCTTTCAAAATTGGATGATCTTTGTGAAGGAACACAAATTTGAAAAATAAAATTGTTTTGGTGAAAAAACAAAAGAAGTTGTTTTT
>JAVJIF010022287.1:0-78249 GCA_038442645.1 Agave tequilana
AAAAATTATTGTGACACTGTTGTTTTGATTTTTTTAGATTTTTAAAATTATTTTTCTATTCATAAAATTCTTAAATATTGTATATATATTTATTTTTATTAAATAATATTAAATCACGTAACCTACTTTATGTGTTACGTTATAACCTATGTTAATATAACAAAGGAAAAACTTATTGTTATGTTATCGTTATTTTAAACACTTGGCCAAAAATAAAACCCAAACCCACCACCTTTTTCAAACCCCTTCTTTTTTCACTTCCCCTTTCCCCCAAATTTCATCTTCTGTTATACATCCCAAAATCAAAACCTCTCTGCAGCACAAGCTCCTTCAATCTGTGATCAATCAAATCAAAACCCAGATCTTCCGATCTCGTTCAATCTCAGATCGACAAAGCCGGAAATCGAACTGGCTCCTGCGCGCTTGACCTGCTGCAACCTAACATCCAGAATCAAAATCATACTCCTCTAATCTCATCATCAAAGTTGAAATTGTACTCCTATCTCATCAAAGTCGAAATCGTCTTCTGATTTCAACCTTAGCATCCAGAAGCTTCTCAACTTGAAGTCAAAATTGTTCCGTCTCCGCATCAAGGTGAGACTTTTTTCTTGTTTCATTTGTGTATTGCAGATGAAACCCTATGATTCATGGGTAATAACTGCTATTATTGATTGTCCTTTTAGCATCCGGAAGCTTCTCAACTTGAAGTCAAAATTGTTCTCTGTTCTCCCGCATCAACGTCAAAATTGTTCTCTGTTCATTTATGTATTTCAGATGAAACCCTTTGATTCATGAGTAATAACTGCTATTACTGCTTGTCCTTTTCTTAGCGTGTCTCTTTCAAAGTCATTTATTATTTACGCCTTACGGTGTAAACCACTAGAAGATGGTTCTCAGATCTTCTCACTACTAACAAAATCCCACTTAGAAGACTGTTAAAACTGTCAGTGCAAGTACCTTGGTGACAATTTAAACCATTGGTGAACACGAAAAAGACCATCGGTACAACAGGCGTCGTGCAAGTTTGCACCAATGATTTATACCGTCGGTGCAAACCATTTCTCATATTCAAAATAGTACTTTCCACATAGGATACACTGACTGTTTGGTTGTTGGTGTAGCATCCATCCATGGTGGGTCCCACCTGTTCATTTATTATTTCATATATTTCATATGACGGTTACAACATGCACGATACACGTGACTTTTCTTTTGCACTGAGGTTCTAATAGTCAGCATGTTGTGTTTTTTATTTTGTTTTTTACCTTTTATTACAATAAATATCCAATCTATTCCATTTACACCCGGATTGCAGCAACTGCAGCAAATATATGCGTGTGTGTGTATAATATCATATGTGTGTGTGTGTGTTGATATACTAAAAGAAGCATCTGTGCACTTAGTTCCACTTGAAAAAGATGAATCCATACCATCCAAACTTAAACATCTCACATTGTTCCAAATAATAAAAGAAAAACACCTCGACGCATCAATAGAAAGTAAAACAAGAACAATATATGATGTTTTCAGATCAAACAAGAACTGTACTCCTACTATTGCTAAGACCTGCTTAACTGGCCATTCATATTTTGAGATCTATCACCATTCGACTATCTACTTTGAGCACTGTGTGTAGTATGCCCGCTCATATCGGTGACTGGTACACCGCCATGAGCAACAAAGGGGAAATTGAACTTGTTGCCAATTTGACAGAAATGAGACATCATCATCATCATAGTTGGATCCACCTGTGAGGACTCCTGGCACCTGCAAACAATTGAAAATGGTAATGTTTGTTACAAGGGTTTTAGACCTGAGAACAGGCATTATTATGTATTCATCAATTATGAAAATTAATGTAAAGAAGTAGTGAGAACATCGATTTTAACCGTCTTCTAGAGGTTTAAACTGTAAATGATAAATGGTTTTGAAAGGAACACACTAAGAAAGGGATAAGCAATAATAGCAGTTATTACCATGGATAAAGGGTTTCTTCTGCAATACGAAGAAAAACTCCTCACCTTGATGAGGAGATCAGAGAACGATTCCAACTTAGGTTGTGATCAGAGAACAACTTTGACTTTGATGAGGAGCTCAGAGGAGTACGATTTTGATTCCGGATGCTGCGATTGTTTTGAAAGGGACACACTCAGAAAGGGATAAGCAATAATAGCAGTTATTACCATGGATCAAAGGGTTTTCTACTACAATACGCAACTGAAACAAGAAAACTATCTCACCCTGATGAGGAGATAGAGAACGATTTGGACATCAGGTAGAGAAGCTTTCAGGTGCTAGGGTTGTAATGAGAGAACAACTTTGACTTTGATGAGGAGCTCAGAAGAGTACGATTTTGATTCCGGATGCTAGGTTTGCAGGAGGTCACGCACGAGCTGGTTCAATTTCCAGCTTTGTTGATTGGAGATCGAACGAGATCGGAAGATGTGGGTTTTGATCTCGATCGATCATAGATTGAAGGAGCTTGTGCTGCATAAATTTTGATTTCGAGATGCAGGGCAGCGGGCTGAAAATTTGGGGAAAGGGAAAGTGAAAAAAGAGGGGGAGTTGAAAAAGGGTGGCGGGTTTGGGTTTTATTTTTGGCTTTTTGTCGATAATTTTATTTAATAGTGCAGACAATGATAAATATTGTTGGGTTAAGTGCAGAAAACCCCTACATGCACCAAGACCCTTTGAACTTTCAAACTCTACACTTCACCCTACTTCATTTACTTTCTGTTATTTTGGACGTAAGTACTCCTTGCAAAACTCCTACCGAAGTTTTAAAATATCTAAGATTTCTGTTTAACCCATCTCTTCTCTTTTATCTTTAATTCTTTTATTTTTATTTCTCTCTTTCTTCTTTACTTTCTCTTTTTTTAAATTCCTTTCTTAACTATTCTCTTTAATTTCCTTTTTCTCTCTGTGCCTCTCTCTTGCCATATCTATAGACCTATTTTAAAAAAATTTAAATTCATTCTCTCTAATTTTTCTTTTAAATTTCTTTCTTTCTCTAACTCTTTAATCTCACTTCACTTTTTTACTTTCTTCTCTCCAATCTTTCTTTCTCTAAGTAAATTCCTATCCTTTCTAACTTGCTTTTTTCTCATAATATCTTACTATATATTTCTTTCTTGGTAAGTCTATTTGTCTTGTTTCTTTTCTTTCTCTAAATCTTCTTTTTGTTGCTTTTATTGATTCTCTAGACCCCCCCCCCCCCTCTAAAAAAAAAAAAAAAAAAAAAAAAAATTAAAGTGGAGTCCCCACCTCGTTTCAATAAGAGAATCATTATTTTATTTTTCTCTTACTGTCTCATTAAAAAGATTAAATCGATACATAAAACTAGTAGTAGAAAGAAATTTATTGAGAAAAAAGTTTGAGAGGAAGAAAAGAGAGATTTAGAGAGAGAAAACAGATAGAAAGACAGAGATTTGGAGAATTTTGAAAAGAAAAAAAGATTTAAAGAGAAAAAGAAAATAGAGAGAATGTATGTTAGAAAAAATTTGTTGTGTAGTTAGAGAGAGAGATTTAGAGAATCAAAATTGTAGAGAGATTTATACTAACGAATGGGCTTTCAAGTTTGAGGCAGTGTTCTTTTCTCATATTTTCGGAGAGGGGGAGAGATGAGATTTAGAAAAGAAAGATAGAGAAAGAACGAGTTAAAAAGAAAATCAAAAGAAAGAGGCCTAGAGAGAAGGTGATAGATAACCAGAGGGAGAAAAAGAAAATTAGGGAGTGAGTAACAAAGATAAAAAAAAATGGTTAAATAATTTTTTTTGGATATGTTAAAACCTCAGAGGAAGTTTATGCAAGGGGCATTTTCATCCACAATAACAGAAAATAGATGGAGACAGGTTGAAGTGTTGAGTTTGAAACTTTAGGAGCTATTAGTGCTTTCCTTTTGCAACCTCAGGAGGTTTTCCGCACTTAACCCAATACTATTTGATGGAATCTTAACTTAACCTCTATTTGCTATATAGTTCTTTTGAGTTTTCTTCAAAAAGTCTGTATACATAACTTGCCTTTTGAACAAAGTAAATGAACAAAAACAAGGAAATTCTTTCATTTTCTGGTCAAAGAATTTTGAGTTTTTTATTTATTATTGATCCAATATTTAGAACTGAAGGTAAAACTTACAAATTCAGAACAAAGAAAAAATGAACAAAATTAAGGTGGTCATTAATGTATTCAAGCTTTAGAACTGAAGGTAGACATTACAATTGCCAGCTATCTAGTTCCTTTACAATGATTTTGATGTTGGGAAGCCTTGTTCCGTAGAACATGCAACATGTTGTCTCAGAGCATAAAGCAATAACATGTGCAACATAATTGATTTTGTGTATAACATGATGGATTTTATTTTGAATAGCATTTATGTTTTCTTATATGGTGGTCTCAGGCATGGTTCAAAATCTCATAATCAGAATCAGAATCGGCTGGGCAATTTAGATATCAGAGTCAGTCGTATCGGCCATTTCGTCTTGGTGAAAAATCAGTTTCGGTCAAAATTTTTTCAATAATAAAATATGTTTAAAAAATTGTTTAAACAATTAGTAGTATGTGACATATTTTCTAAGAATAATTGACGGAATTTGAATCACATTTAGACAAAACATTACAATGTAAAGGATTTGGTTCAAAGACATAAATTACTAAAGTATTTACAAAAGACATTATAATACAATTAATCTAACTTATTAATTATATTTTAGTTAATTATATTCATGACAAACAATTACCATCATTTTCTACAATTAATTAGTTAATTTTATTTATAACAATCATTTTGCAATAAAAATTTAATAATCGTTTCTAACAAAGTAAGTTTAAACAATTAATCTAACAAACTAATTATATTCTACTTATTCATATACATGACATCCATTTTCTAACTATTTTCTAACATTTCTTAAAAAAAATAATTACTTATATTAGAGTCAACAAATTATTGGCATTTTCTAACCATTTTTGACATTTTTTTTAATAAATAAACTTTTAAAATAATTAATCTAACAAATTATTCCTCCGTTTATTTCCAATTTTGATTTATTTCCTTAAATTTCTGTTTTGGGATTGTTGGCATGGGAGAGTATTTATAGTTTTTAATAAGAGTAAGCATAGGGTTATCTAAGGCTCGGGAATAATCATTGTACCCGCGAGGCATCGAAAATGAAATAAGATTTCACACTACTGTTTGTTGTGTTGGATTAAAAGATCAATGGATTCAACAACAGTGCAGAGTTATTGTCAGTTAATTATTTTTATAATGTTGACATTTGTTGCGATTTGGCCATAGTTGTGTTGGAATCGGAATGAAATATGTCGATGTCGGCCGATGCTGACCGATTCCATTTTAATTTTGGCAGATTCCGAGCAATTTTAATTAATTACCACCGATTTTGTCTCAGTATCGGCCGATTCTAATACAAATTGGCCGATTCATATAGGAATTGACTGATTTTTCAAACCATGGCCTTGGGTTTATCTAACTTTATGGCTCATATTCTGGTATAACTCCTTTTCTTACTAAAGGATTTTGTAATAAGATGTTTGATTTTTGTTGTCTAATGACCAGAAAATATTCCTCTCGCAAGGAAGCTGTTATCTGCTTTGACCCTCTACATGTTTTTAGGCAATTATCTTGAACTCCCCTTATATTTATTTTGGAATATTGAATGGATAGAAGCATTCATTTGTGGTCTCGATACCATGTAACATGAATTCAGGAAAGCTTGGTATTTTTATACTGTAAAGAACCGTAGGAAAATCTGGATATATAAGTAGGGTTCATTGACAATTAGAAAGCATATGTTATTTTTGAATTCATAAAAGCTTGAAGCTTTATACAATGTAAAGAAATTTGGATGAAAATGGAAGAGGAGAAAGAGGCTTGGAACCCATTGTGAACAGATTTAGAGTCTAGCCAGTTGTGTGAACCTTTTATGATCTTACTGTTTGTCACTATACATGGATCTTATTTGAGAACATCTAATTCTACAGCCTCATTTATTGTAGTGAAATTCATAAGGGCAAAAGTATTGATATTATGCCAAATTGGTCACAGCATGCTTGCTAATGCACAATGGGCTTCACTGATACATATGATTTTGTTGGATTTTTGGACCTGGACCCGCTTCTGAACCCAGCCTAGAGTTGAGATTAGAGTTGTAATCTCTTGTATTCTCCCCTCTTGACGTAGGTAACATTGACCGAACCATGTTAAATCCTGGTGTGCTGCCATCTTTGTCTCTATTATATATTCTATAGTTATCTTTTAATTCTTTTTAATCGCTTTTTGCGCTTGTCATCTCTTGTATTAGAAGCCCACTGATATAGCACCATGGGCCAACAGTTTACTAGTCTTCAAGTGTTATTTTATTTTCTTTTGTTCCATGAAATTTAAGCATTAGCTGTTTTTGCTTTATTATGACCAGCATGTACTGCTTTTGCAATGGCATCCTATAGGATCTAGGATCTGCTAACTAGAGCAGATACTCTCCATATAATGCCCCATTATTTTCACCTTGTTCAATCTTGACGATCCCAAGATTTTTATTTTGACATGAAAGGCTCCCATTTAAACATGTTTAGGTGGTATTGAGCTTATATCTATAACGATTGGGGTTATGTGTGAGGTTTCTGAATTCAAGGGCGAATTTCCCACAACAAAAGATAATTGGTTTAGCTGTCTATTGATGATTTTATTTATAATTTATCTTGTCAATGTTGTTTATCTTGTTACCATTGTGGGAATCCTGTGAGTCATGACATGAACTAACTTGCAAGGTGTAACTAATGTTTTTCCGTTTAGCCAAAAGTTACACTTTCTGAACCATCTTGATGACCCAATTCAGTCGTTGACCATATTCATTATAGTTTAGGTTGGGTATACAGGTCAGAATTTCCAAGTTGAAGAAGCTGATGTTTGTGAAGCAGGGTTCATTGTCCTAACCCAGTTGATTTCTTACTTAAAGGGATTTTAGTTCGTTTAGTTCATATAGTGCATATCTCATATTGGATTCGTCAACATGATTTGTCTTCTTGTCAATACCTGTTTAGGTTGCAATATTTACATATAATTCTTTTCCAACATTTTCTAGTTAATGCCTTTGATTTTTCACTTATATTCTTCTTTGGGCTTTGCATATCAATGCAGTTTGATCCGGATGTGGAAGATGATGTACGACTGCCACAAGCATCAATATGACATTATTGCAGGAGCATCCAACAATGGCGGCACCAAACTATCAGCTATCTGCTCTGAATCCCACCAGCTGGCCACCGTTCTTGAGTTCGAAATCAATTCACTGTGTTCAAGCTTCACGAAATGGTTATCTTCTCTCCATTCCTACCTCGAATCCATCAACAAGTGGCTCCTCAAGGGTGTCCGCCTTCCACCGAGGCACCAGTACTCACGAAGAAGGTACCGGCGTTCTCTCTGCGGAGAGTTTTAGCTCCTCCTGTCTTTATCACCTGCCAAGACTGGCTGGAACTGCTCAATGAACTGCCCACGAAGGAAGTGACCAACGCCATTAAAGATCTAGTTGACATGCCTCACCAAGAGAAAGGCCGATACGAGGAGTTTCAGGGAAATGATGCTGTAGTGGATTGCAGTCTGAACTATAACAACCTGCAGTCAGGCATGTTGGTCCTCTTAGGTCGGTTGAAGTCCTTTGCGGAGGTTTCGGTGACAAAGTATGAAGGCCTCCAGAAGTCCATTGACGAAGCTCGAGCTGCCTATGAGAGACATGGCCTTAGCCCCTTTGATTGAAGGGGAGGATACAGAAGCAGATTATAAACGAATGTGGATTATGCAAATATCGAGTTCCAAGTGCTTGTATCCATATTTGTTGTTTTAGATGGATCCATGTAAGGAAGCTTGTATCCATATTAGGTGTCTGCAGATACTTGTTCAATATGAATTCAGCGAGAGAGGACGATCTGTTGTGATGTGCTGTGATGCATTCGTTGGGAACTATATGGAAGAAAGAAAATGTAAAGGAAAGCAGTACTAGATGCAATCACTAATTATTTTGAAAAAAATAATTTCTTCATGTGCGTGTGCCTATATGTAAAATGATCGTTCTATTATCTAATTGTGCATGGACTTGCATCTCTATAAAGACCTCTGTGTCCGTTGGTCTTCCTGCGCACTCTTTCTTAGTTCCATGTGTTTGGAGCTCTTAGGCCTTGTTTGTTTCCCCGAAGAGGGAAGCGGGGAAAGGGAGGAGAAAATGAAGAGGGGAAAAAGTTCTTCCCCTCTTCTTGATTTGGGGTTTCGTCTGTTTGGGGCTGAAAAAACCCCTCCCTTTTCTCTCCTCTCCCCCCTATTTCTTCTCTTCTGTCTCTCAGACGCTTGATCGGTGCGCTCTCTCCTTTGAGCGGAGAGTCTAGCGTCTCCTCTGTCACATTGGCGCCAACGAGGCGTCGACGTGGCAGAAGAGAGACTCTTCCGCTGCTGGCCAAACACGGGGAGCTCTTCCCTCTCTGACTCCCATTTCCATGAAAACAAACATGACCTTAAAAGAAAAAAGAGTAATGCTATTTGTACTACTTTTTTTACATTACATTATATTACTACTCTGTGAATTATGGGTCACACATTTATGAATTGTACCTTCTACCCTCATTAATTGCTAGTATCACCCATAATTTATAAAATAATAGTATAATATGGTGTAAAAAATAGTACAAATAGCATTACTCAAGAAAAAATAGAGGAGAAGAAATCTCAGTTGGTTTCTAGGTGGCACTTCTCTTCCAAAGTTTTTTTTCACTCATTTTTTGGTTGGAGAAACGGGTGAGCTCAAGAATCAATGTAAACATATAATATTTTATTTTTCTCTCTCTTCCTTTTTCATGATCGCTTAAGGTTAACAAATATTGTTAGCATCTCTTCCTCTTTTCTCACAAACAAACACTTCTTTCTTTTCTCTCTTCCAAAACTCCTTTCTTCATTTTTTTGGTCACTCTTTCTTCTTCTCTCCTCCTTCTCTTCCAAAGAAATGAAAAGAAAAGAACAGGACCTAAGTCATCATTAGCTTAAGGTATAATAATCTTTTTTAGGGAAAGTTGGGGCCTTGAACCCATAATATTATTGAAAAAGAATAAACAATATTGAGCGGGAGGATTCCCATGCAGGTTCTAATGTTTGGCATAAACTTAACTCAACATTCCTGAGAAAATTGGAATTCCATCAACATCAAATTCCCTCATTTTGTGGGAACATGTTCTTATTGTGAGAGGTAGGGTTACTTTATTCCCACTTAATGTGAATTTATAAAATAAAAAAAAATTCAAAGTAATCTTATTTATTCTTCTCATCTTTCTTTCCTTATCTTCTACCGTCATGACAATCATTGCCATCGCATTGACCCACCCCCACCTCACCAACGCCACTGTCACCATCGACTGCTGGTTGCTGCCACCTCAGTGACCGGGTACTCTGAACAACCATTGATCGTTGTCTACTATCAACCGTCATCGAGGCCAACCGACTGTCACAACCACTGCCACCATCAACATCGCTGATCGTCGATGTCGCCCATCGTCGATTGTCTATTGCTGACACCATGACCGACTATTGCAAGCACTACCAACCACTTCACCACCCCCACCGCGGACCACCACCACCGCCGCCGATGATCTCCACCACTTGATGCCACCATCACCACCACCATTGCCATCTGCCATCACAGACCGCCGACTGTTGCTACCGCCGATTGTCACCACCATTGACCACCAACTGTCACCACCATTGACCGCCAACTGTCACCACCACTAACTGCTAACCACCAACAACTATTGGTCATCACCACAATCGACAGCCGCCGACATCAAATGTCACCACCATCGACATACTGCCACAACATATTCATTGCCAACTGCTGCCTCTGCTGCCACACCATCATCACCACCATTGTCGTTCGCCACCATTAATCATCGATTGTCGCCACTGCCAACTGTCGCCACCAGTCACTGCTGACCACCAACAACTATTAATCGTCACCACCACTGACTGTCGCCGTCGTCGACTGTTTCCACCACCGATAGAATAATCATTGCCAACCGCTGCCTCTGCCACCATCACCAATCTCGCCACCATTGCCACCATCACTGACTGCCACCATCATCATTGGCCTCCATCATCGCCGCCGCCACCGACAATTACCCTGCCATCGCCGACTGCCGGCAACTATTGTTCACTATTACTGTTGATTGATGTGATGTTGATCATCACGACCATGGATCGACTACCACAACCACTGTCGATTGTTGCTATCGACTGATTTTTTATTTTTCTCTAAGGAGCCTTTTAAGTTCTAAGTTGGAAATTGAGAACTTTTGATATCCGATAAAAGTACTTGAGTTAATGTCATGACTTGACAATTCAAAACACATGTAGATGGGATGGTTTTGCCATGCACCTATGTCAATAAAACGATCGACATTTGGACTTTTTTTTTTCTTTTTTCCTTTTTTTTTCTTTTTGTTTAAAAAGAAAAACGGGTCTGGAATTTTTTTCTTGTAGTGATTTTAAAGGAAAATTTTTCCAATGTAAATGTAACAATTGTTTTGTTGGAAGTCTCCCTTTCCTCTTCCTTTGTTTGCTTTTGGAGGAAGAGAGCCTTTTCCTCCAGTTCAGCGCTGAGCTGGAGGAAGAGAGGGGACTTTAGGCTGAAGAGAGGGGGCTTTGGGATCAAGGGGAGAAAACTATTTGTTTAATATTTTTTCCTCTTGTACCATGGAGTGGGGGAGGGGGGGGGCTCAGTTCTCATCACTGTTGTTGGGACTTGGGTCGAACAAATAGTCCCACATCGGCTAGACGTGGGGATGGTCTTGGGTATATAAGGATTTGGACAACTCCACCTAGAAGTCTAGTCCTTCAAGTGGTATCAAAGCTCTCCAATGGGGAGAAAGGCACAATGGGCCTGCTCACCCCAATGGGAGGAGTGACCGTGTAACCTCCTGATCCCTGATATACGTATCCCCGTATCAGTACGCGATACGACATATAATGTTGATTTGACCTCTGTGGTAGTCCGATTGAGCTGCTTTCAGTTTTAAAAATCAATTTCTAATATTATAGATTTTTCAGGATTTTCTGGAAATTTTCTGAATTATTTTGGAAAATCGTCGTAGTCGGTGTCGACCGATACCGATAAGTGGCTTTCTGATTTTTCTTTCACAAACAGAGTAGAATTTTGAGAATCCGCTTTCACCAGATGTCTTAGAATCGTGTTATCTACGTTGGGGTATTTTTGGAAATTTTTCTAAATTATATCGAAAATCCGGCCAAACCGGTGTCGCCCGGTACCGGCGACATCTTCCGGGATTTTTAATTTGCAAACCGGATAGAATTTCTTTAAACTGTTTTTTATATTACGTCTCATCATAATATTCTCTATTTTATGTAATTTTTGGGCACTGTTCGGAACTGGTCAAATATCGGGCCGATTTAATAATAATAAAATATTAATTTTTAATCTTTCTTTTCTTTTCTTTTCTTCTTCCTTCTTCCAGCGAGTTCCCCCACCGCCTTTGCCCAGATCCACCGCCTCTCTCTCCCCTATAAAACCTCCCTCTCTCTTTCTCTCTCTTCCTCTCTCAAAAACTCTCTCTCTCTCAATACCTCCTCTCTCTCTAACTCTCTCTCTCTCTCACTATCTCCCTCACCCTCTCTGTCACAGGCGGGGAGGCCAGACGGCCGCCAGCCCTGGTGGCCGGCGTTCCCGGCCAGGCGCCGCCGCGCCCCAGCCCGGCCGCCGCCGCGCCCTGCCCGGCCGCGCCACCCCCTCTCCTCCTCTTTTCTTTCTTCTTCTTCTTCCTCTTTTCTTTTCTTTCTCTGTTTCTTTCCCCCTCTCTGTTTTTCTCTTCCCCTCCTCTCACTCTCTCTGTCCTGCTCGGCTGAGCCGCCGCCGGCAGGCCGGCCGGCCGCGCAGGAGCAGGGAGCAGCAGCAGCAGCTGCTGCTGATGTTGTTCCCTTATTGGGTTTGGGAAAACCCAAACCCAATAAACCCCCAATTGGGTTAAAGGGTAAACCCTATAAATCCCCCCTCAACCCGTTAACCCATTACCCGTTAACTTCAGTTAATTGGGTATGGGTTGTGGATCTGGACCCGACCTGTTAAGAGCCAAATCCGCATCCGAAACCCAAGAAAGGTAAATTTGCAGAAAACCCTGTTGGTCCAAGGTTACAATCACCCATGATTAGTGTATTTTGATGATTACACAAAACATATTAGTTATTTGTACTAATAACATTTGTTGTTTAAGTGTGTTTCAGATTTCTATTCATTCTAGAAGTCTTCTCTCACAAATACAAGGATTTGGACTCAAGTCAACTCCAATTGGGCTCAAGGAACAAGTGTTAAAGATCATATGAAGAAGCCTATTGAAGATCTTGAAGTCTTAGAATCATTGTAAGAAATAGAATGTTAAAGTTTGAGTATATGAAATTTGGCTCTAGGATTTGCACACACATTTGTTTCATATATTTCCTATGTTTTGAAAATGGTTA
The DNA here is from genome assembly GCA_038442645.1 of Agave tequilana. Taxonomy (NCBI): domain Eukaryota; kingdom Viridiplantae; phylum Streptophyta; class Magnoliopsida; order Asparagales; family Asparagaceae; genus Agave; species Agave tequilana. Next base: position 12,518 of record JAVJIF010022287.1, read on the forward strand.
TTTCTAAGTTTTATGCCTTAGTTTATATATACATGTACCAAAAGTTTTATATCTTGAAAATCTTGTATATAACATGTGTATAAACTATTTTCTGCATAATACTTAGCTATATGTATTTTTAAAATATTTCTCAAAATTTTTCTAACTCAAAAACCAGTCCAGTTTTTCTGTTTCAGGCAACTTCGGTCGACCGGACCGGTCGACCGGCGATGTGTCTGGACATGCACTGTTTGTGCATGTCTGTCGGTCGACCGAAACCGGTCGACCGATGGAGAGCAAATTGCTCACGGGTTTTTTTCGGTCGACCGGACCGGTCGACCGGAAGAAGGAAACTGTGTTTCCTCTTTTGGGACGGTCGACCGGACCGGTCGACCGGGAGCCAACGGCTCTCTGCTGCTGGGCTGGCGGTCGACCGGACCGGTCGACCGCCAGGCCTGCAAAATCCCAACGGCTCTTTCCTCTTTTGTGCAATTCTGAAATCTGTTTTTTATCTGATTTCTTGGCAGACTTTTTCAGTGTTTTTCAGGTCTTTTTCAGAGAAAATAAGACCAAAAGAAATTGTTTTAACCTATTTTTAACCCTATAAATAGAGGAGAAGTCTCTCTTGCATATTACTAAGAAAAATCCTCAAGTTTGTATTGTTTTCAAAAGAGAAAAGAAAAGAGTTTAAAGCTTTCATTCCAATTCTTTTTGAGCCTGTTTTTCAGTTGTGTTTGATTACTAATATCACTCTACAACTGAAGTTTTTCTCACCACACTTCATAGAGCCAAAAATCCTATACTCATTCTATAGTGAAGTTGTAATTGAAGTGAGAGTGTTTGTAAAAGAGTTTGAGAAATAGTGTAGTGATCTTGTTGAGATCACTTTGTTCTTGTATTCCTTTTCCTTGTGGAGCAACCTCTTCGGTAGAGGTCCTTTGTACTCGGTGGAGCTCGGTGCTCGGTCTTCGGTAGACCAAATTGTAAAGGCGTCCTCGGTGGATAGTGGAAACCCTTCACGGAGGTGAAGGCGGGGAGTAGAGCGGTGGCTCGAACCTCGAAACAAATCACTTTGTTTGCGATTGCCTTTGCGTCTAATTCTTGCTTTACTTTTCAATAGCTCCTTATTGCTTTCTATTGCATACTTGTGATATTGTTTAATTCTCTTGTGCTACTATTTGCTTGCTTATAATTCTTGCCATATATCATTGTGTTTGCATCATTCTTCATATCATTCATTTCATACTTGTGTGTGCCAATCCCGTACTCATCCAACAAGAGCTTCACATAGCACCTCAACCCATATCAAGGGGAATTAAGAGGAGTTTAGTCCAGAGCCTCGCAAGAGGAATTCGGCTACACTTGTTGAATTGTACTAAGTTGAGCCTCACTTGTTTTAGGTTACGCATTTAGAGAGTTAAAATTTTTAAGATTAGCAATCACACCTATTCACCCCCCCCCTCTAGGTGTTTTTTCAAACCCCCTGTTACATTTCAGTATTTGCATTTGAACTATTGCTATTTACATATTTAACCCATTTCTGTTACTTTTAGTCATCGGGCGATAACTAGAGCATCCGGACTCCGATTTGGACGATTCTGGATCCTTGCGACCGTGGGAGCGAGACCTACCTACCTACGACAAGTTTGTGAGTGTTTTTATTTTATGAATTATCTTTTGATCATATTGATTGAGCTTGGTTGCGTTCTTTACATAAAACATGATTACCGGTAAATTGTAAACAATATTAAAACACGGTCATAAATACTGTATGGATAATATGCCTGATAACTAAAAGACGTTGATTGTCTGGATGTCTATTATGTCATGTTCATGTACCCCTGACATCCGGGCCACTATGTCACCATACTCTTGTACACTCTTATGTTCACAGTCACGTTACATATATACTGATCTACAGATACGCTGTGAGACTACACGGTTCACTAGACAGACCTGCTAGACACTGTTTATGTCTGTTACACGGATTATGGTTACACAACTATGTTCCACTAGTACACGGCTAAGTACCGCAGGTCATATTATGGTTATCATCATTACACGATACTGTAGTTCACTGTACATGATATTAGACACTGACCACTGTTATTACATGTACATGTTGCACCAGTACTATGACACGTCACACTCTTATTTCGTATTCATGTCCCACCGATATATACATGCACCACTTCATGGATACTCGTTACACAGATAGCACTGCTACATATGCTCACCGCACAAATATACATGCATGTGTTGTTGCTATCTTCTTGTCATTATGGATCACCGTGCATACTACATGTCTTATTGTTCCATGTTACCGTATCCATGTTATATGTTTGTTTCCTGTTACTGATATGGATATTCCCGTTACTGGACATGAGAGCTGTTGATATGCGATATGTGGAATCCCACATCTATTGTTCCCGTTTCCCGTTATATTGTTTCCCGTTATATTGTTCCCGTTTCCCGTTATATTATTCTATGCTATCACCAGAGCTCAGGTCCGGTTAACATGTTACCGTATCATGTACTGTATTTGTTCTTGTTACCTTGTATACTTGACATATCAGATCATAAAGATAACTTGGGGATGGGGGAGACTTGACGGTTGATTAGGTCATATCGGGTGGATGTACTGGATCCATATTGTTTGTCCCACTGCAGGGGACGGGGTAGTGCTGGCTACCATCTGTTACTCATGAGCTCCCGTTATTATTTTAGCTCATTGAGATTCCCGTTACATGTTACAGCCCTAGCGGGCTGGCCCTGGTCTCAGCAGCCAGGGATCTTATAAGGCCGTTGTCCCGGGTATGCACGGGATACACCCACCTGATAAGAGCTCTTCGACCATAGGTTTCCAAATAACATAATATAACAGTATACACAATAGTGACGTCGGGAACACTTGTTATTTGGTCACTCTCTCGTGGTACTGATTGCTATTATTGTATAAATGACATGACTTGCCTAAGACATGTTTAGTTGTACTAGTTACTGTTCATGATACTTTATCCGATATCATGTTACCTGTATACTTTGTTACTCTACTCGGTACATGTTACACTTTCTGTGGTGGCATACTACTCATGTATATGTATACTTATCATTGCATATATTCTGTTTTCACATATCATTGCATATATCATTGCATCTATTTGTTGCATATATGTCTATGTACAACACCGTATTATGTTTATATTGCAGCATATGCCCATCTGCATGTTCACTTCTATCACGTCTCCACTAGCATGTTCATTTCTATGATGTCACCACTAGACACCATTATTTATGCTACAACCTGGATACGATTAGAGACATGACCTGATGATAACCGGCCGGCTTGGTAGTGATGGTATTAAAAGCTTGGTAGTGATGGTATTAAAAGACTGACATGATTTTATATTTCTACTGCTTATGATATACTTATTATATGGTATATGTATTATATATTATAATATCGTGCTTGTATTACACTATTGTATAACGTACTCGTGAGTGTGTTTTCACCTCGCGTATGTACGTTGCCATAACGTCCCCGTACTTGCGGGACCGGGGCGTTACAGACCGACTGCACGCAGTGAAGAGTTAGATCTCGATGGAGCATTTGATCTTTCAGTCGCATTTGTTAAAGACTAGCCTTCTAGGTGAAGTTGCGCAAATCCTTATATACCCAAGACCATCCCCACGTCTAACCGATGTGGGACTATTTGTTCGACGCAAATCCCAACAACTCTTTCTTCAACTTCCTCCTGCCATCTCTCTCCTTCAAAAAAAAAAAAAAAAAAAAAAAAAAAAAAAAACTAACAAATTCTTAAGCTTCAAAAAAAAAATTATTACCGCTTTCCACTTTCACTCGCGGGCTTCCGCCCCCTAATCATACAGTCCACGTATTAAATGGCCAACATCCCTGTTGTCAGCCCATCCGTCAGTCAGTTAGTCGTCAGTCAAAAGGGCGAAAACACGAAATTCACACCGCCCCCGTCGTCGGCAATGGGTTGCCGGCAGTCGACGATGGAGGGCAAGGAAGAGGTAGTAGCGTCCCGAGCCCGACGCAAAGAGCGGATGAAGTTGATGGAAGACGCCGTCCAGTTCCGCAACCGCTTCGCCGCCTCCCAGGCCTCATACGCCGTCACCTTAAAGTGGACCGGCGAGGTTCTCACCGACTACAGCCTCGGCGAAGTCCAGCATCTAATCCCCCCCTCTTCTTCCTCTGTTCCTCCTCCTCCTTCGTCGCCATCTTCTTCTTCTTCTACTAGCAGAGGCAGCAGCGTAGAACCTCCGCTTTCGCCGCCCCCAATTAATAGTAATATCCCTTTTCCTCCACCGCCGTCACATCTTTTGCCGCAGCGGCCGTCGGAGATGAAGCAATTAGTCAAGCAGATCTCTTCTGCTGCTGCTGCTGACGGGGCAAAAGTTCAGCTTCCGCCCCCAATTAATAGTAATAGTAATATCCCTTCTCCTCCACCGGCGCCGCCTTTTCCCCAGCACTGGTCGTGGGAGAAGAAGCGATTAGCCAAGTTGAAGTCTGCTGCCGCTGCCGCTGCCGCTGGCGGGCCGGGTTGGGGAGTGATGGGGAGAAGAAGATAACGGCATGCGCTGGGCTGAGCGAGAACCTGACGCAGAGATTTAACAACCTCAATGATGATTTCCTCAAGGCGTCCGAGAGCGCACAGGAGGTCTCCAAGATGATGGAGGCTACTCGCATGAACTATGAGCCCAATTTCGCGGATAATCGAGGCAAGTACCGGCTTTTCTCATTGCATTATTGTATTCAAGTTACTATAAATTTAGCTATCCTCCCAAAGTTTTTATGTTTGGGTATTACTGCTGCTTACTATTAAAATAAAGTTGAATAGGGCCTCTAATCAATAAATGAATGAACACCAAATGCAGTGTCTTTCTATTTGAGGCCCTTCATGAAATTTCAAAATTTAGAGAGCATATTACTGGAACAATGTATATCACTAAATTCGCACCCATGATGTTTTTTTTAGGAGTTAAGAGGGTGTGACAAATGAGGTTCGACTTGAAAGAATGTGCCGTGCAAGTCTCTTTGTGCTTCCATGATGTTAATACACATATTTGATTGACTTTAATGTTTTACCAAAAAATAAAGTAACTGGTCTGTTGTGTGCAGAAAAAGTTATTCATCATTATTGGGTCATGATTCCAATTGAATGTAAGTTCTATTCCAAATTCTAAAACCTACCTACTCTTCTCACTTTTTCTGCCATATTCTATAATCTACAGACTGTTCATGCAAATTTAGGCTACATTAACTATTGAAAAAGTATGAACTTACTATAATGCAAGTTTGAAATCTCGGTATCGGCACTAGTATTGGCCATAAGTTTTTGGTATAGTATTCAACAATATAGCGACATTATCAGCCATTTTTGCCTCAGTTGTAGCAGCGATATTAGTCTTTTCTTGATTGCATTTGCAATATCACTATCAGTTGTACACATTGGGTATCTGGTCATATTTCAAACCACGCTATAATGGCAATGTTGAACCTTCATTTCCCATCAAAGGGATAAGTTATTCTACTTACAAGAGAGGCCTGATATGGTTCCGTCTCTTGGATTCAATTTCCCTTTTGAGTCAGGTACTTATGGTTATGTTCCTTAAGTAAACGTTTCTAATGATAAATATGGTGGGTCCATGCTCATTCTCTTTCAAGGGGTTGTGCGGAGGCAACACACATACATGTGCGCGCGCACGCGCGCGCACGCTACCACCTCTCTATCTCAAATGCAATGTTTTAAAAATCCTTTGAGGCTCTCACCTAGGCTAAAGCGACACTTTGTGCCTGGCTTGTCTGGATGGTCTGCTTTCTAAATTTTATTTTGTAGTCAAGCGGGTTGAACCCTCTTTGCCGAAAAGTTGTTGTGAGTTAAATAAAATTAGGGCATGAAAATTTTCTATTTTTTATGATTTTCTTAATATTTTTGAATGTGTAATACACCTAATAAATTTAAAATAAAAAACATAGAAAAAGCCTAGGCTCCTTGGCGCTAGTCCCTAGCTCTGGCACCTAGATGCTGCCTACCGCTTTTTTAAACATTGCTCAAATGTATCTATTTATCCTCTCGCTCTATGCCACTGTGTTTATCTTTCTGCTCAAATAGCAATTGTATACACGCGCACCCACCCAAACTTGGCTCCTCTTTTGATGGATTTGGAGCTAAATCCTTCTCGTATAATATTAATGTTCAATTATCCAAATTGAAAATCCACTTGTTCATTTTGACCTGCATCTTATTAAGTGTCTGAAAAAAAATCAAGTGATTATGATTTCTATCCATCAAGTAGATGAAAGACAGATGACTAACAATAGCAAGTTACTTTGATCTATAGTTTGTACGATATAACTTGTTAATCTAAAATCGTAATGGTGACCTAAAAACTTTAAAACCCTAAAACAATTTTGGTTGAGTTATATAGATATAAATAACTTGCTAGTGTCGGTTGTCCATTTTGTGCCTAGTGCCAACATGCATAGGCAAGAGAAGTCAAAATTACTTAATTTTTAGTCCATGCTCTCAGTGAAGGTCAATTTGAACAGATGATTTACGGTTGAATGTCCCATCATTGAGTTTGAACAAAAAGGATATAATTTGTCCCCAAATCCTTCCAGAATTAGTGAGTCTCTGTGTGTGCGCGCGCGCGCGCGTCTGCGCGTGCATGTGGGTGCGTCCTTTCCCAGATGAAATAGTAAATAAATACAATCTGATTAATCTTGGCCTCATCAAAGAAATAATCATTGATAAAAGCAAAATTGAAGATGATACATACTTCCTCCTATAGTTAGAGATGCTTGTTTTTGTCTCTAGGACCATTTCCAAGGGTTTTGGATTCAGGCCTAATATGACATGCCAACCGTACAGATTTATTACAGTATTAATATCTTTAACTTGACACTGCACGTGCACATCCTCACCGTGTTCTAGTTCCTCTTAATTCTCTTCTTCTTTAGATAATTCGGGTGACAAATTTCAAAAGCACCTGGGTGTTACAGTTGGACAATGACCATCCAACATTTATGTATCAAAAGTAATCAACCCTTTACAATATACATCATAAAGTCAATGTCCCGTGTGGCGACTTAAAGTTTTAGAGTTGGTGTTGTGAAGTTATAACTTGTACCTCTCTAGTATGGTCATGGAAAGATGTGCCCTGGTGGCGAGCTCTACCAAAATTTCTAGGTCTCTAGCCTTACTAAAGTTCCTAGGTGGCTTTTAACTTAGTAATGCTTTAGTACACAAGGCAAAAGCTTTATGCTGCAAAAGGATCTGGATTCTTGCAGTTCTGCTAACCCTTTCTAAGCAACCAATTAAAGGCCACTATTTTCCAACAGAACCAAGTTGCGCATATTTTACCCCTTCTACAGTCATTATTTATGGGTCATTTCATTTAAGATACACTTTGGTAGATTACTCATTTAGAATGAGAATCAATGTAATCTATAATTTCATGGTTAAATGTCATTTTGAGATACAGCTTAGTAGATATACTTATTCAGATACTTGTGATTTTTAGGTTCTTTAATTTTTGGCGTCCTTATTCATGCATCTTATTACTCTTCCTCTCCATGGCCTTAGACAATTACCTACTTCAGTTGGGAATTCCAATGCAGATGAAGCGGGAACTTGTATATGAGTTGGTAAGCCATGTGAATGGGCAAGAGAAGTGAGCTTTCAAGTCTTGTCCCAGCCAACGTACAACAACAACAACTAAGCCATTTGTCCCAAGCATTTGGGGTAGGCTACATGAACCAAAAGAGAATTACGCCGGATCGGGCACATGGATCAGCTTTCTCCACTCATTCTTATCAAGCAATATGCCTTCACTAAGACCTTTAGCCTCTATATCTTGTCGTATTACCTCCATCCATGTTTTCTTCGATCTCCCCTGTGCCCCAGCCAACATAAATTTCTAAAATCTAAAAAAAGAATTCAACTATTTTCCGATGTTGATGTTCAGGTTTTTCTCAGTTTCGTAAACAATTACTGTGAAGGCTCGTGATGAGTTCCTTGTTTTTAAGATGTTTCAGTCGTTGTTTGAACAATGGAACTTCCAATGGATCTTGGTAACATGCTGCTTGGCTCATTGGCAAGTCATTACTTGCATACATGGATTCAGAAAATTTAGCCCCTTTTTAACCCTAGATTTTACTGCAGATTTGATATAGATTTATACATCATTTTGGTTGACTACTTTCTAAAAGCCATTATCAATGTATTTGTGTCCGACACATGCAGGATACTTGGCGGATGTGTCCTACACATCCAGCAGATATCCGGCCTTGAACCAGCTTGGAGATGGATTCAGGACGGATGGTGTTTTTAGTTTTCATGGTTTATACGATTGGGATTCAATCTCTGAAATTGCATTCACACAAATTTGTTATTATGAACCTTAAAGTTATATTGTGCCTTATCATAATTCTTTATATATATTTATAAGTAATATTATCTTATTGTCATGTCCGTGGCACATTCATATCTTAAGTTTATTCTGTGTACAAACTTATCCGGTCTTGTTGTGTTTGTCTCCCATGCCCGCATCCATGCAACACAGGCCATCATGTTGATTCTATTTTTCAGGCTTGAAGCATATATCCAACAATTTTGACGCTACAAAAAGATAAGACAGTTTTCATTCTATAAAATTAGTAATTTAGACTGTTCATATAAATTTTCCATGCTCTTGAGTTTATAAATAAATTTTTTAAGCATCATTGAAAAATGTAGACTTTCATGCAGCAGAAAGACTAAGCAGATGATATCATGATCTTCGCTGGTTTTGTCTTCTATTTGATTCAGTCATATCATCTTTCTTTCTTTCTTTCTTTTTTTTGGTGTTTTAATTTCTTTTATCTCAATACCACCTTTTCCATATTCTTGCTTCATGTGTTATTTCTTGTATATTTCGTTGATTCTGTCATATATTTTTTTTTTGCCTTTATCATATTGCAATTTCCAGTAATAATTGAAGGCTGTCATATTTATGTTTTCTTTTAACTTATTGCAACTTTCTGTATTCATATATATATGTTTTACAGGATACATTGACCCTTCTGCAAGAATCATGCAGGTCATCACGTGGAATAGGGCATTTAGAGGCCTGCCATGTGAAGATGATGAGTTTTTTGAATCAGAAAGGGAAAATCTGGCCAATGTTCTGGATAAGATGCTAGCATGGGAAAAGAAACTATATGAAGAAATGAAGGTAACTTTTCTTTTATTTTCTTTTTTCTTTTTTGGTTCATTCAGTTCTGGTTTTTTTTAAAGCTGTCATTTTGTACCTCCTTTTTTACCTTTCAAATTGTAGTCCAAACTTGGTGCTTGCTTACATCAGCAAAAAGGTCTTGTGCGCTTTAGTTAGGTTAGTTTTTCTAGATGACTTTCATAATAGATGCTGCTAAAGTTTAGGTCGTGAAAATGTATAAATGATGCAAAATTAATCCATGTCTGTTGAAACTTCTTCTGAGAACTCGCACAAAATTACAGCGCTGAATGATTAGAAAATATGCATGTATCATGTCCTGGGTTACAGTCTATTATTCTTCTATCTTCAGTATATAGAAAATAACTTACAGAAGTTCTATGTAATATGTTAGAACATGAAATACATAGCTGTAAGGATCTTTATTACTTTTATGGATAATATAAAATAACAAGAAAAAATTGCTTGGAATTAGAACCTCCTATTCATTTGCTTCTTGTAATACTGCAGTTCTCCTGAACCTCTTTATGGTGTCTAAACACCAATACTATTGAATCGTTCTTGTATTGCTCAAACCCTACCTTTCCAAATCTCTTTTTCTCTCTCGTCTACTTTACTGATGTGAAACGTGTATGCATATATGAAAATCAACAATAAAACACTCAATCACGCTTCACCAACATGAAACGATCGTTGGTAGGAAAGAATTAAAAAACTAATAAAGAGGATAGATGTAACAAAATAAAATGCGCAGACAAATCTAATTCAATCAAGAATTAATTAAAGATAATATACTATGTGACAAAAGATTCTACAACCAAAGATTAAAGCTACTGAATTTAAAGGCAATTCAATACGCACAATCTCACTTTTGGTAAACAACAGTTAAATTGATAAAATATCAGAGATTAATTATCAGACTCGAAATAACTGATTAGGATAAGAGCGTACCGACTGAGGATCACATCAGACCTCAGTGTCATGTAGTTTGTCAGTGTGTAGATCTCATTGTCGCGAACACAACAGCTCAAAAATCGACTAAAACGGAGTCCATATATGAAAGTTACAACCCCAAAATGAAGACGGTGCACTAACGGGTCTGTTTTGTATTGGACTTGTTACTGTAGCATGCATGTCAGGTTACTATAGCACGCGAGTACACTATAGCAATCGAGGGTCCGATACTGTAGCAATTTTTTTTCTGAATTTTCTTTTGTCACATGGGGAAGGGAAAGAGAAAAAGAAAAGAGGAGAAAGGAAAATGTATTCTTTTATTTTCTTTTTTTTAGGGTTTTTTTGTAGAAAGAGAATTTTGAATAGGGAAAGAGGAGAGAGATAAAGAAGGGGATATGCTAGTTAGGACTTCACACCACTAATTTAGGGTTTCTTTAGGGCTTCACACACAAATAGTGAGATTTGAGAGAGATCACAACTCATACAAATTTGAGAAAAAACTTTCATAATTCATTGCTTTCATTTATTGATACAACAGGTCTTTTATAGGTTTGTACAAAATTGAATACAATTCAAATTAAAACTCCTAATTAAAATAGAATTAGACTCCAATATAAAGAAACTAAACTCCTAATAAAAATACAATTTCAAAATAAAAAACTCAAAATAAAAAACTAAAATACATAGAGTTTTACTATTACTGAAAAACTAGAGCAAGACGTCTTCTCTACCGGTGAAACACGTGTCATACACGTGGCTTGATGTCCGCATCATTCTCTTCGTGTTGGAGAGAACTTGACTTCGTCGAGTTAGAAGTGGAAGTGCTTTCATATTCAAATTTTCATGATCAATTTAAGGTAGTTCACTTCGGTTTAATCATGTATCATCAATTGGTACTTTTCCTATCCAACAAATCAGATATTTTCGAGTCCCACCGTCTTGGGTGGTAATAATTTTATTATCTAAGAATTTATCAACTTGACATGCTGTATAAGTTCAAATATCTGATAGTGGTGAAATAAAGAGGCTCTCGAAAGTAGGTTCATGAGAAGGCTCATCAACAAGTGAGATAACATCAAGACTCTTATAATCCATCAATTATTCAACATTGAAGGTAGAACTGATGCCAATATTTATAAAAAGATTTATAACATAAATATCATTGTTCAATTTTATCAAGATTTGAAATGGGTCAGAACTTCAAGCATGCAATTGTTGAACATCACCAACATTAAAAGTATTTAATCTGTTTCTATCATCAATTTATATTTCATGGTTGGCGTTGTTTTATGCAATTTTATCAATGATCTCCGTGGGTTCATGCACTTGTTCTTCAAAAGATGATGCAGATGATGTAGACTCGATGACTTGATACTGATCGGTTATGGGGATAACACCTGAAGAGAATTTCGATTTAGCACCTGACATAGGCCATAAGAGAAAAATGAATGATGTCAGTGGTAGAGGAGGAAAGAGTTGGTGATCAAAACAGGTAACAGCAATAGGGGTCAATAGTAGAGTGACAGAGAAGTGATGTTGGCAATAGAGCCGGGGAAGGAAAAAGACGGGTGATAGTAAACTCCTTAATCACAGGAGTGACTTTTAGAGAAATAGTACTATCAGGCTTAGGTGCTTCAATGGGAAATCCGTCATTGATGACAATCTTAAATGGGCTTGGATAATTGACATCAACACGCCCATAATCTTGACATTTGTAGCACTTAGTTGTGAGATTAATTTTAGAAAAGTCTTTTTCAGTATTTTTACTCTTATTATTATCAGACTTTTCTTTGACTTATCTAACTGTGGGATCACATAAGAAATATTACTTTTCGAGTTTTGGTTGAAAGAATTCATAATTTGGAGCAGGTTATCAATTTTAGCCATGATATCATCAAGTGTTGGTTGGGACTCCATGGTTTGATTCGAGGGAGTGAATTTGACCGGTGGGGGTGAAAATGTATTAGGCCTATGGGGTTGAACAGATGGGAGAGATCTAAACTCGTAGAAATATGGTGACATGTATTTAGTGATAAGTTTGTCCTTCATATATTCTCAAGTTTCAATCAGTCGTTGATTTCAGGCTTTTCTGTCTCTTTCCAAATCTATTCAGTATGGCTACCTTGTCCAATCAGTTTCGTGATAGCGAACCTGAATTTCTTAGCTTCAGAAAATGTGTATCGGTTGAAGTATATATACATGCTTTGTAGCCAATCTAGAAAATTTGAGGGTCCCTTCGTATACATATAGTGGTGGTGTGGGAATTTCCATATACAATTTTTATTTTTTTTTTAAATGCAAGAAAACGGTAAAATTCTTAACAAGCGCCTAAATGATGCAAATCTATATTAATTTTTATTTTGTTTTGTTGAATAAAATCTAACTAAATGTAAGCAAGTAAATAAAAGTACGTAACATGCAATTGTCACCTAACCTGGCTCTGATACCAAGTTGATGTGAAATGTGTATGCGTGTATGGAAATTAACAATAAACACTCAATCACGTTTCACCAACATAAAGCAATCGTTGTAGGAAAGGATTAAAAAACTAATAAAGCGGATAAATATAACAAAATAACATGCACAGACAAATCTAATTCAATTAATAATTAAAGATAATATATTAATGGTAAAAGATTATACAATCAAGATTAAAGCTACTGAATTTAAAGACAAGTAGATACACACAATCTCACGTTTGATAAAATATTAGAGATTAATTATCAGACTTAAAATAACCGATTAGGATAAGAGCGTGCCTACTGAGAATCACATCAGACCTTAGTGTCTTGTAGTTTATGTCGGTGCGTATATCTCGTCGTCACGAACATAACGGCTCGAAAAGCGTCTGAATCAGAGTCCGGATGTGAAAGTTACGACTCAAAAACGAAGATATTGTACTAACGGGTCTGTTTTGTATTGAACCCATGATTGTAGCACGCATGTCAGGTTACTGTAGCATGCGGATACACTGTAGCAGTCAGGGGTTCGGTACTGTAGCAATATTTTTAATCTTTTTTGTCACATGGGGAAGGGAAAGAGAGAAAAAGAAAGGAGGAGAAAAGAAAAGGTTTTCTTTTATTTTCTTTTTAAGTTTTTTTTTTGTAGAAAGAGTTTTGAACATGGAAAGAGGAGAGAGGTAGGGAAGGGATATGCTAGTTAGGGCTTTACACCACTAATCTAGGATTTATCTAGGGCTTCACACACAGACAGAGAGATTTAGGAGAGATCACAACCCATACAAATTTGAGAAAGAACTTTCATAATAATTCATTACTTTCATTAATTGATACAAGAGACCTTTTATAGGCGTGTAGATTGAAACTCCTAAATTCCTAATAAAAATACAACTCCAAAATAAAGAAACTCAAAATAAAGAAACTAAAATACACAGAGTTTTACTACTGCAGGGAAACTTGAATGATGCGTCTTCTCCACCGGTGAAATACGTGCCACACATGTGGCTTAATGTCCGCATCACTTACCCTAACCAGAACCTAGTGCCACTAGTTCATATTCTTTCTACCGTAAAAAGAACGTAACCTTTAGGTGCTCTTAGGGCCTGTTTGGTTGTCGTAACTGGCCGTAATTCGTAGCTCGTAATTGGTAAAGTCTTTTACAGTTGTAAATGAGTTACATGCATGTAAGCTTTATGGTGTTTGATTGGTAATATAAAGTTGTAAGTGGAAAAATGTATTGTGTTTTACGGTGTTTGGTTGTCGTAATGTGTAAGTCGTAAGTGAAAAAGTTGATCACAAAATTAACTATTTGGTGATTTAAAAAGTTTTAATATCGCAAATAAATATTAAAAATGCTAAATATTAAAAAAAATTAATATTAACATAAAAAATAATACAAATTTGCATGACCACAAAATTAACTGTAACTGGGCTGTAAGTGAGTGGTAATTGGGTTGCAAGTAAGGGGTAATTGGGTTGTGTAAGTCTTTTACGAATTACGGTCCAAACAAACACCGTAGTTGTAACTGGGTTGTAAGTCATTTACGAATTACGGACTTTTACGCGAAACAAACGGCCCCTTAGTTGTTGAAGGTTATTTATGTAATAATGCATAAGGGGTAAGGGGAATTTTGTAAAAGAATAGGTTTTATTACTTGTATAAATAAAGGGAGAGGATACTCAACCGTTATGAAGAGCCATTGATTACTTAAAATCTTGTTGCTAAGATATCTTCTGTTAGAGTTTTTTCTTATTGGCTACTAGTACTACATATGGTTTAGACTTAAGATCATGCTCTCAATATCGGTCGGTCCTAATATATATTGGCAATATCATATTAGGTATTGAGATATGGGATATGATATAAACTCTATAATATTGGCCGATATCAAGGCCGATATTGCCGATTTGGCCAGTATTGCCGATATTGAAGGCTGATATTGACGATATTGATAATTATACCAAGATTTTAAACCATGGTTAAGACTTTTATTTGTTGGATATCAAAAATGCATTTCTCCATGGATCCTTGGGAAGAAATTTGTATAGAGTAACCTTCAAAGCATTTTGTTTAGAGTTTGGATTAGTACGCCGTCTCTGAAATTCTTATATGGACAAGTAATCTCCAAAGGCCTTGTTTCAATCAATTTAGCAATGGTGATGAGAGTGGTGACGATGTCAGGCTACGGAAGTGTGATAGATTATTTAGTTTTGTATCAAAAGATGGTATCACAGAGAATTTTGTTGATTATCTGTGTAGACAATATAGTGATTAATGGAGTAGGCAAGGTTCAGATGTTGAGAAATTTTATGCGGTCAAAATTTCAGCCAAGGGTTTGGGACAACTGTGATATTTCTTGGGGATTGAAGTTTCACAATCTCAGTGTATTTCTTTATCTGTAAAGAAATATACTTTTGATTTATTGAGTGAAACAGGAATGTTGGGATGAAAACCTGTTTGTACTCTTATGCAGTCTGATATAAAGCTTGCAGCAGATAAAGATGAGCTACTAGATCTTCGTAATCCGTACAGGTGATTAGTTGGGAAATTGAAATATCTGGATATCTCATATGCATTTTGTGGGTTAGTCAATTTCTTGATGCTCCATGTACCAGTCATTAGGATGTTGTGATTTATATCTTAAAATATCTTAAAGGTATTCCAGGACAAGGATTCATATATCAGAAGTATCATTATATAAGTGCAGATAAGGCTGGCTCACCTGATGATAGGAGGTCCATAAGTGGATATTTACTTCTTGGAGGTAATTTGGTGTCCTGGAAGAATAAAAAGTAGAGTATTGTAGCTAGATCTAGTGCAGTTGCAGAAGAAAGGGAGATGACAAATACTGTGTTTGAGCTGGTGTGGTTCAAATATTTATTATAAGAACTTGGTTTCATCATTCAAATCCTATCACTTTGTGGTATAACAAGCAAGCTGCTATTATTTTACTAATTATCCAGTCTTCCATAAGAGAATGAAGCATATCGAGAATGATTGTCATTTTGTTTGAGATAAAATCGTGGAGGAGGTTATTCAAGGAGGTTATTCAAACAGTGCATGAAAGGTCAAATTATCAGCTGGCTGATTTATTTATGGAGCCACTTGGAGGTTCTAAAGTGAAATATATTTGTAACAAGCTTGGAGTGTATGATATATGTGGTCCAGCTTGAGGGCTGTCAATTAGTAAAGGGTATTTGTGTATTAATATGTGAGAAAAGAGCATTTTTGTAAAAGAATAGGTTTTATTACTTATAAAGGGAGAGGCAGATGATCGATTATTGGCTTCTGAATCCTAATTTCTACAGGTATCATCTGAAGTTTTGTTCCGAATTATGCCTTTATTAAGGAATAAATGTTGATTTGATCTAGGGAGGCCTACTTTCTTTGATTTCAACCTAGTTATTCTAATCTTGCTGCCCTTTGTTTGTATTCTGCTACTTATCAAACGGTGGAGATGTCATCGTCAGTTTGTTCTAGAAGTTTCCTTCACTGCTGAAAGATTTTCTTCAAAAATCTGAATCTCTAAGTGACCTTTGTGAAGCTTGACGAACACAACTATCTTCCCAGTCCAAATCTGTTGGGAATCTAAGCAACAGAGAAGATGCCACCATAGAATAGTCAATCCAATCACACGAACAATTAAACAAAGAAAATAAAAGAGAACACAAGATTTAACGAGATTTGACAATTTGCTTACGTTCTCGGGACAAGGAGAGAGTTCTTATTGAATCAATCAATTGCAGGTTATAGGTTACAAATATTGGGACAATACCCCTCTTTATATAGCCAAAGAAGCCACGAAGAAAAAGAAGCCAAAAACACCTAATTCAGATCAGAAACGAATTCAGAATCAGATTTGAAAACAGGCCGCTGCAGCCGCATTAGTCGACTAGGAAATAACCTAGTGACTAATAACTCCCTATTAGTCGACTAGGAATTTGGCCTGGTCGACTAGTCTGCAGTGAAATAGATTTTTTAACTCTCTATTTGTATCATTAGTTGACTAGGCGATTGCCCTAGTCGACTAGGTTGGGCTCCTCCTGTGCAATTCCATCATTGATACGACATATATGCTCTTGTGTTTAACATCATTGATTGCATCGATCTTTGGTTAACCTTCAACAGAGTTTAAAAAACTCTATTAACAAGATTTTACCCTTTCTCTTCACAATTCTCTACCTCAGTGAAAAATTTCTCAAATTTGAACCGAACACAACATGGCACCATGTTGACTCCAACTGGCTGCACCATTGTGGTTGCCTACGTACTCATGCTCAACGAGATCAAGTCACACGTAGTTCATCCAAACGAGCTCCATCGAGCTCAAGCTACTGTGACTAAATCTTCAGTAGCGAGCCGAACTGGCTGAGTCATATAAACCTCCTTATCAATACCGTCATAAAGAACAACGACCTTCAATTTGAGCTAGTCACGCTTACGAACTTGAGATTCATGCTTCTTCACCGACTTTCGTGGATTTATTTTGATTTCAATAGCTGCAAATAATTTGACATTCTCATCAATGTCTTCAACCTGCTCAGTATCAAAGCTGGCTATATAATCTCACCCAGTGTCACATCCGGTGAAGTCCTTACTGATACCGAACTAACTGGAGGTAGTGGAGTAGCATCAACCTTTACACGCTACGATACATCCTTGATCTTCGTCCTCTCCACCCGCTGAGGGACGGTAGACTTCAACAACTCATCAAATATGACATGCTTACTCAACACAATCTTCTTGTTTTCGGGGTCCCATAATTTGTGGCCTTTCATATTTTTCTTGACATCTAAAAATACAAACTTCTTTGCTCGCGGATTTACCTTGCCATCTTTGACATTAAAGTAGGCCGAACTTCAATATCCGCAACAAATCATAATCCTGAGCAGCTCCACCTGACTAATATCCAATGGAGTTTTGCCTCCTATCGCAATTGATGACAGTCTATTTATGAGATGCTAGCATATATAATTGCCTTAGCCCAAAATAAAATGTCTAATCGTGCATTAGACAACAAACATTGAACCTTCTCTAGCAAGGAGCGTTTAATTTTCTTAGCCAACCCATGTATTCCATTTGTGAAGTGAGTACCAATACTAGTGTTCTGGCCAAATTGTAGGAATTGATTTTTGTATTTTTCAACATTACCAATTTGGAACTCCTTAATCTTCCAACCAGTCTGTTTCTCCATCATATCCTTCCACTTCACCAGCATACCTAGGGTTTCAAATCTTTGTCTAATGAGATATATCTAACAATTCCTAGATAAATTATCAATAAAAAAGACAAAAATCGTTACCTCCAAGCGATGCAGTTTTGGCAGGTCCCCAAATACTAACATGAACACAATTAAGAAGACCTTCAAGTGGTGAATAGAGGTGCAGAATTTCACCTCCGTCTTCTCATCCAGAACGCCGTGTCCACCCAATTTCATGTTGCAGGTAGATGAACCTTCTAGTGATCCCTTCTTTGGCAGAGCTTGCAAAGACTTTTCTCCTATATGTCCGAGCCTCATATGCCAAACCTGTGTACAAACATCGTCTGAAGAAATAAAAGTCGCCACTCGCCCTGTAACCGTAATACCCATCAAGTAGTATAGTTATTGCGTCAGGCACCCTTCAATACCACCATCGACCTCTAGTCATCTTGAGAACACCATCTCTAACAGATACTCCACGACCCAATGCTTTCACGGCACAAATAGAGATAAGATTCCTTTTCAGTTGAGGTACATACCTCACATCCTTAAATTCTCGTACTATCCCATCAAACATCTTAATACGAATTGTACCCATCTTTTCCACTTTATACGGATAATCATCACCCATGATAGCGAAACATCCATCTAGCTTCTCAAAGGTAGAAAATCATTCCCTGTTCGGGCACACACGATAGGTAACTCTTGTATCTAATACTCACTCAGAATCACTTGAGTAACCAATAGTAGTAGTAACAGAGAAAGAGAATACCGATGGGTCTGCGTCCGATCCACCTGCCTGTGAAGTACCAGCTTGTGTACTGATCACCTGTGCGAGATTTGCCTCAGTTTTTGACTCCTTCTTATTTTTGATCTTTGGACAATCAATCTTTCAGTGCTCTATCTCTTTGCAGATGACACACTGGTTCTTCTTCAGATCTCTAAAATCAGGTCTGGACTTGGATCTCTCACGCTCGCCTTTGCTTTTTCGATTGGAACCTCTGCCTCTTACCATTAACCCTTCTGCTGATGTACCATTGAAGAAAACTGCTTGTCCTTTCTCCTCACTTCATAATTTACAAGAGCTGTCACACATCATTATAGTTAAGTGATTGTTTCTCATTAATCAAGGTGAGGAAGAAGGTCTCATAATCTTCATCAAGAAAAGAATTCAAAAGAATTTACGCCTTATCCTCTTCATCGATATCCACATCCACATTAATCAAATCTGTAAGAAGCTTTATGTAGTTGTTTATGTGCTCAGCGATAGAGAGTTTCTTCTTCAACTGGACGATAAAGCCTCCTCTTTAGAAGTTGTCAAGACTTTATACTCTTCGTCAGATATTTCTTCTCGAGAATCTTTCACATTTTTATTGCAGACGTCTCATATAACACATGATACTTGATTTCTTGTGTCAAACAAGACCTTATAAGACCACATGCTGTACTATTCATCTTGTCCCAATCCTTTTTCAGAAGTCTCCTTCGGCTTTTCTTTCAATCATAGATTGTCTTCAAGGTTTGATGCCGTCAATACATTCATCACCTCACATCTCCACATCTCAAAATTGTTCATGCCATCAAACTTTATCACATCGATCTTCATCGGATAAGGGTTCACGGATTTCACCGTAGATTGACTTTCTTCAGCTATCTTCTCAATAAAATTTTCAACACAATACGAAAAACAATTAGTGAAAACAAATTCAGATAGGAAAGATCAGATCTTTATCTCCAAACGAAACTGTAGACAATCTCCAAGTTGATTTGCTCCACTTGAACGAAAATCTCCTCGTTGAACCTGGAAAGCTTTGATATCACTTATTGAGAATCCAAGCAACAGAGAAGATGACCACCAGAGAATAGTCAATCCAATCACACAAACAATTAAACAAAGAAAAGAAAGAGAGCACAAGATTTAACGAGGTTCGACAATTTGCCTATGTCCTCGGGACAAGGGGAGAGAGTTCTTGTCGAATCAATCAATTACAAGTTATAGGATATAAATATTGGGGACAATGCCCCTCTTTATATAGCCAAAGAAGCCACGAAGAAAAAGAAATCAAAAACACCTAATTCGTCAGAAACAAATTCAGAATCAGATTTGGGAATAAGTCGCTGCAGCCGCATTAGTCGACTAGGAAATAACCTAGTCGACTAATAACCCCTATTAGTCGACTAGGAATTTGGCCTAGTCGACTAGTCTGTAGTGAAACAGATTTTTCAACACTCTATTTGTATCATTAGTCGACTAGGCCATTGCCCTAGTCGACTAGGCTGGGTTCCTCCTGTGTAATTCCATCATTGATATGACTGATACGCTCTTTTACTTAACACCATTGATTGCATCGATCTTTGGCTAACCTTCAACAGAGTTTAAAAAAACTCTATTAACAAGATTTTACCCTCTCCCCACAAAATCAACTACTTGACTTTGTAGTTCTTGAAATTTGAAAAAGACAGGGATATCTGGCCAAAATAGTGCTATTCTAACTATGATTAGTGGGATTAAGAAAAGAAATAATTATGTCATGGTTCCTTAGATCCTTAGATTGGAAGGACTTTTCACTACTACAAGACAACCTATCATATTTGGTTCAAACTCGTATAGTGCTATACCGCTATGCTCACGGGCAGGGAATGGCCACATCCATAGGTAGAAGCAAGAGGTGCACAATCGTGGACATGATAGATGTTAGTTTACCAACCAGTCTTCTATAACTCCCTGGATTATGGATCAGATAATGGATCTCCCTGATGGGGTAGCAACTTTTGAGTCTGGATTCCCGTCGGTTTAAATCCTATCATTCTAGCCTCCGTTAACTTATCAAGAACATATGAGAAATATACCCTTCTTTGATCTAGCAACCTCAGTACCAAAGAAGTATCACAAACTTCTGAAATCCTTTGTATAAAATTCCTCTAGAGACAGGCTGTTAAAGAACTAATACATAATCAAGTATATCACAATATCATCAACATTAAGACAAGAAGTACTTACCTGATGACGGTAAAACACAAAATGCTCCACAGAACAAATTAAATGAAAAAATGAAGCATATATATGAACTGATTATAAAGAGAAGGATGAAGTAGGATTAACAACGCCAACACCTTCAACGCATTGGAAGTCGAGCCATCAGAGAAGGTAACACTAGAAAAATGTGAGGTACGAGTATAGGACTGAAGGATGAAAAGGCCCATGGTTCCATAGTCATGTGATCAAAAGCACCCAAGTTACCCAAGTATTAGAGGAAGATGTTGATGTAAGACAGCTAGCTGATTACTTATCAAAACCACAACCACAGTGGTAGACTATTTATGATGCTTGAACAGCTTGAAACTACTAGAATTTCTAGTGCATACTCATCTTTTTGATATAGGAATCACTTTAGATGCTGAAGATGGATCACAAGTAGACAACCCTTATTAGCAGTTCCATAGTGAGCTGGTCTTCTATGCAACTTTTAACAGTAACCTGAGTGTGTCTCTCTACTCCACACTCGTAAGACCCTTTCTTCTGTCCTATGCTCTCAGAATGTCCTCTACAACCATTGTGGCCAACAAAGATACAACATAATTCCTCGTCTGCACCCTTCGCCAAAATGATTCTACAGAAACGAACACTTATGAGATCCCAAGTATGATCTTTCATTGGGATCATCTTGAAAAGGATTCTACAATCCTCTAAAAGATACACATCAGCAGATGTATGTCTCTGGCAAAAGTAATGTTGTTGCTCCTTCTAATACTTGTGGATGAGCTATATAATGTATTCTGATGGGAAGCCTCCTAGAAAAGCCAAAATTGCTAACTTCTCTCTCTAACTTCATCTGCCTAACATCCCCATTGATGGGAAACATGGCATTGAGTACATGCACCTTCTTAGAATCAGCAAAGTAGTATGGTAAAGACTGTGTCCCCTTCTGGCTTTGATACGTCTCCTGTGCGAAGTAATATGCCTATGACAAACTATTCCTCCCTGGATACAACACACCACGCTATTCCTTCACTTCTTTCACAGTCCAATGAATCACCAAAGCGACCACAGTAGGCTCCATGCCGTAGTTCTGACGTCTGAGCATCATTACACTATACTCCTGGTCAATGGCTTCTTCTTACCTCTTCGTGTTAGATTTTTTTCGATATTTTCTTCTACTACAGTAAATTATCTCCATTTAACTTCATGCCAGTGATCTTACAAGAAACAAGTTTAGGAAGTGGGTTTTGTCTCTATCCCCAGTGTCACCTTCACAACTCCAGCAAATCTAACAAGTCCTCAGCCGCACCAAACAAACTCTTTGGGACCCTCCCTTGGGTTCCTATAGCATCAACAAAGTGATCCTACCTTGGGATCTTAAAGGAAACATAAATTTATCTGAATTCAAGAAATTAAAATTAAACCATAACTCCTTTATGAACTAACGATTGTCTTTCCTGACTTTTTCATAAAGATATTAAAACAATTTTCTAAAACAATGTTTATACGGCACTTGTGTGGCCCATAGATGTATTCATACTTCTGCCCGCATTGCCATTACTTTATGCGCTTCAAAAAAGCGGGAACCCCATGCATGCGGGTCTAAGCAGTTTATGCTCCCACATATGTGAGTTTATGTTGTCACATATGTGGGTTTATGCTCTCCAAATCTAAATATTTTTGTGCAATTAGTACCTTCTTCATCCAAAACCATTATATATGTGAAGAACACAACGACGGTTGTTGTGATTGAAGACAGAGAGAAAGAGAGAGGAACTCTGGTCATATATCAACAAGATCAGAAGATGTAACCGGCTACGAGATTGAGCTAAGATGCCATATAAACACGTAGGGTTTAATAGAATCTCCTCCTCTTTTATGTTATTTATATAAAATAACAAGGAAATAAATTTACAATACTGCCCTCTAATTGAAATTACAATATTGCCCTATAAGAACAAAGTGATAAAATGAAGCGAAAAATGTCCCCCGAGAATCTCACAAAATTCAACTACCCTTGTTGCTTTTTGACTTTCCAAAAATGAGTACCTATAATTTGTGCATGTTACGACTCGAAATTAGTAAAATTTACCGTCGTTGTTTGAACCGTACACAAATAATAAAATATTGAAATATTTGAAAAAATAGCATAGCGGCAAGAAAGGGTCGACTCCATAAGGACTTGTTTGAAAATCACATTTTTTAAAATCCTAAATTATATTTTTAATTTAGTTGAAATTGAACAAATGAATTTGGATTTGAAAGTTTAGCTATGTAAATTAAAGCTTGAATTTTTCTTAATATAAGCAAACTTGGTGATTGGGAACACTACCATGTAGGTAGAGATTCTTCCCTTATGCTTTCATTACTCTTTTGCATATCCTTTAACCTTTAGAAAATAACTTTATTCAAAAAATTGGATGATTTAACACAAAATCCAATGGACTTTTTTTATTCCTATTTTAGATTAAGTCACAAATGATCCTATCATCCTTATACTCTTATAGTGAAGGAATTCCTCTGAGATTGGCTTGGATCTAATTATGATTAAGAGTTTTGATTAAATGTATTTTAAATTAATTTAGACTTAAAATAAAGCATGGAATGAATTTACATTTAAGTAAAACAAAATCCATCTAAATCAATAAATCTAAAATTAAACTTAAAAATTAGGCGTGAATATGATAAAACAAAAGAAAATAGAATCATAAAGACGCAACTCTACCCAATCATGATGCAGAACCCTCTCCCCAAGGGAAAGTTCTCAGTCACTCATGACGGAGAGTAATTAATTGAGATTAAAAATAAGAAAAAGTAAAGAGAAAGAGCATGACAATAAAAGAAAACAATTGATTAAGATAATTTTCTTGTTACAACTCTAAAAAAGAAACAAATCTCTCTCTAAAAATCTTTTATAAAAGAAAAAAATAAAAACTCTTTCGAAATCCTCCTCACCAATGCTTCCCTCTCTTAGTCCTTCTATAGAAAGAATAGAAGCATATGTTTCCTTCAATCACTTCAACATGTTTCTTTCAATCACTCTAACATGTTTCTAACATGTTTCTCGCTCTCTTGATTCCGTGATCTGCTAGCTTGGATTTGGATGGAGAAAATTTCAAGTCTTTAGTCCATTCATCTTGGTTCAATACTTGATTCATTTCATTTTAATTTTCATTGCACTCGAATTTATTTGCTCAGCACCAAATGACTTGTATGGATCCTCAGTTTTCTAAACAACAAAAAAAATACAATAATTAACTATAATTAAACAAAAATGATGTATTAACAAATATGCAATTTAGGTATAAAATGTGTACAAATATGCCTTTATCAGTGCACTCAATACATGTATCTAATAGAGTTGGGTTATTTGGTGGGGCGAAATTCCCCTTGTGTTCTATTTTCATCCTCTTCTTCCTCATTCTCCATCCCTAAAGTCTAAGAAACCAACTTTTCCTCTCTTCATATTTCTTCTCAAATTTTCAAAAAAAAAAAACATTCCTCACTTTTCTTTCATCTTCTTCACATCCCAGATCTAAGAAAACCCAAAAAATTTCTTTTTTGCCGTTGCCACTCTCATCCTCTTATTCTATCTTCTTCATCCCTTAGATCTGAGAAACTAAACCAAGAAAACTCATTTTGCTCTTATTTTTCTCCTCTCAACTAAAAAAAAAAAAAAAACAAGGAGCCAAAATAACGTCATCTATTTCTCAGTTTTTCTTCTCTCTTCCGTCTCCTGCTCTTTTCCTTTCCTATTGTTGTACCCGGTTTGAACAACAATGAGTTCTTTGTGGTTAGATCACAATTTCTCCATTGAGCTTATTAAACGTATCTCATTTTACAAAGAAAATCTCAATTCCTTTATTGAGAATAGATTTGATGAAAGATTGAAGTTTTGTTTCTAAAACATCGTTTTTAGGATTTTTAAGTGTTAGAAAATTTTCATTAAAAATGGTTCTTTTGAAAAGAGAGAGAGAGAGAGAGAAGTCTCGTCTCTGTGCAAATTTTCTACCTTCTTATACAAATTGCCTACTTATACATAAATTGACTACCTCTTATTGTAAACTATCTAACTTTTCCCGTTAATAGTTATTTTAATCTTAATTTTACATTGTTTAATTTTATTTCTAAATGTCTATATTTATATGTAAACTATCTATCTTTATATAATGCTATATTTACATGTAAATTATCTTTCTCTACTTTTAAAATATTCACATTTAAAATTTTACATTTATATATAAATTCTCTGCCTTTGATTTAAATTATCTATCTTTATTTTTAAATAACTATATTTATATGTAGAATATCTTTCTTTAATCTAAATTATCTGCCTTTTGTTTAATATCTTTGTCTTTCACATGAAACTATTTACCTTTTAGTTCTTTATATATACTTTTTATGAGAAAGTATTCATCTTTTAGTTCTATTACAATATAAATATATTACCCTCAATCCTCATCATAACTTTGAAATTTTGGTGGAGTGGCATAGAATTTAATGTAGTATTATAGTAACCCACGTTCAATTTTCAATGCGTGCACATTTAAAAAGCGGATTTAAAGACAAAATAATATTGTGCAAATGACCAAGTTTCGGCTTATAAAAAGGTGGCTCAATCTGCGCAAACATGTTAGAATATATATATATATATATATATATATATATATATATATATATATATATATATATATATATATATATATATATATATATATTATCCTCAACTCTCACAACAACTTCAGAATTTTGACGTAGTTGCATTAATATGCTTGTATTTCACATGAAACTGTCTACTTTTTAGTTCAGTTTGTCCCTTTTTTATGAAACCGCCTACCTTTTAGTTTAGTATATCCATCTTTTATTCCAATATATTTTCTTTTCACATGAAATTGTTTACCTTTTAATTCAGTATGTCTTTTTCATGAAATTATCTATTTTTTAGTTTAACTTAACCTTTTATGATTTACTTTTAGTTTAACTTGCCTTTTATGATATACTATCTACCTTTCAGTTCTTTATATGTACCTTCTGAGTTTTCAGGTTACATAAAAGAAAATTTCCAAAATAGCCACCTAACATTTGACCCGCACCAATCACATGCTTTTTATAAGTGATACAAGGAAAGTTAGTTCATATTAATGGTATGACTGGCAAATTGTACCAAATAGGGTGGTCTGGTTTAAAAGGAAACCTATCCCATTATACTTGAAAGTTATAATTGGATCTTAATAGAATTAAAATCTTTAATCAATTAAATTAGCTGTTATCCCTCTCTCCTTTACCTTTTTGATGCGCTCAAAGTTCACCCGTCCATCAAACTTTTCTTGTGGCAACACCACTTTTTGGTCGAGGTAGCAATCAAATTTGAGATTGTGATAATTATTAATTTTCTCATGTTTTTATAATATTCTTTTACCATATGTTCAAAATAGGTTCTATAACTTTTTAAGTTTTCTTGTTTTTGGTTATTATTATTGTCAGGTTAAAATTTGAACTAGAGTAGAGGAAAACTTACTTTGCTGTGATGCATAAACTGAAAACTAGGTTATTAGAACATTGATTATTCAAAAATTAATAAAACAGAAGATAATATATATATATTTTTAAAGTTTTGTCACACATTTTGAAAATGAAAGGTTTAAGTTCATTCATAGGTGTGAGTACCGCCCCTAGACAATTATTTCTGGCTCCGTCCCTGCTTTTAGTCCCGTATGCTTATCTTTTTATTAAACTATCTATCTTTTAGTTCAGTATATCTAACTTTTATCTAACTTTTGTGATACATTATGTACATTTACCTTTTAGTTCTTTATAAATACCTTCTATAAGAAAGTACCTATCTTTTAGTTCAGCATGTATACTTTTTAGTTAAGTATGTCTTTTTCATGAAATTGTGTACTTTTTAGTTTAGTTGTCTACCTTTTATGATGTACTACCTACATTTTAGATCAGTAAATCTACCTTTTGGTGGGGAACAGGCTGGTGGGCAAGTGAGGGAAGTGAAAAAGGAAAATAAAACAATGGTAAAAGTGCCAAATAGCGCATTTGGCTTCACACCATGATAACAATGGCATCACACCACACGAAGATCTCCATTACATATAATTTTTTTTGGACAATATCTAACTATATTTTCATTTATCAAACTCCATTGTTCATGAAAGAAAGGCTTAAAGCCTTTTATAAGGGGGAAAAAAAGACTTGCTAAAAAAGAAAACTAATTTGTTAGCCTAAAAGAAATCTAATAAATTAATATCCAAGAAAACTATTTAAAATGCTAAAAGAATAAAATTTTGCCTTTTATAGTTTTAAGGCTACAAAAGGTTTATTTTCAAATAACTTTAAAAAATTCTAAATTAATTTTTTTAGTTCCTGCAGTTACTGTAGCTGCTACAGTAACCCCTCCTTTTTTTTTTAACCCTTTCCTTTGGAACAGTTCTAATATATCTTCTTTTCAAATTTATCCTATATCAAATCTCCCTTGGTCAGAGAAAACTCGTCCTTGAGTTTTGAAATGGGAGAGGATGATTTATTGAACCTGATGAGGCATAAGCAGCAAAGAAATCATCAAAATAAAACACAAAACTGGATGAGAAGCAGGTGGAGGAGGATCTGGACGAAGTCAATCATTTCTTGTATTAGAACATTAAATGGAGGAAAATATTCAGTGAAATCTTCCTCTTTAACCATCACAATCATCAATTCGCGACCTGCATCAGTTGATTCCTTCGGCTTCAATGCAGATTCAGACTTGGTTTTTCCTCTAGATTAAACTCTGGACGTAAGTCATGTAACTTTGGTTCTCGATCGGGATTTGACTTTGGCTCTGGCTCAAGATCTAACTCTTGGCACAATATCGAGATCTAACTTTTGCTTCAGCTCGAGATCTAATATTGGTTGTGGCTTGGGATCTGACTTCAGCTTGAGCTCATACGTTGTTGCTTCAAGCGGCAAGCCTCTGCGTCGGCCACCTACTGCTTCATACCCATGAAAACTTTTAAATTTTTAAAAAGAAATAAAATGTTGCCTTTTATAGCTGAAGGCTACAAAAGGTTTATTTTCAAATAAACTTTAAAAAATTCTAATAATAATATTTTTAAAGTTACCGTGGGTTACTGTAGCTTTTACAATAACTCAGTTTTTTTAATTTTTTAAATTTTTTCATTTTACTCTTTCCTTTGAAACCCTTCTTAATATATCCACTTTTCGAACTTGTCCTACATTACCTTTTTTATAAAACTATCTCCTTTTAGTTCAGTGTGTCTATCTTTAGGACGAGACTTTCTACATTTTAATTTCGTATATTTGTTGTTCTCAGATTATTGTGAAAACTTCTTGGAAATGCTACTTCAACAAAGGAATTCAGTAAATTAAATTTCTAAGAAGAAAATCAGCAAAATCTAAGAAGAAAAGGTGAGAAGACTAGCAATGTAATAAGTCCCCTAAAATGTTTTATTTGTGACTCAACCCCTTCAAATTTCTACCCTAGTTTCTCCATTTAAAGTATGGGAATGTATTCCCTCCTATATTTAATAGGAAATTTTGTTATTTCTATTTTGCTAATTAAGAGGTAGACAAATTGTGATGTCTTAGAAAAAAAAGAGGTAGACACTTTCTTGTTGCAACCTCAGATCTCACCAAATCTAATGTTTTCAAGACTTTCTTTCAAAAGAATCTTGCATGACAATGAAGTGGACAACCCGATACTATAGGTAGACAGTTTCTGTGGTCACCGCTTTTCCCGCGCATGAGGCGCATCTAATGTAACTCATGGTGGTGTCATCGGCCCCCTGACCCAATCATAGAGGGGCAATGTGGGGTTCATGAGAATACTTCGAAGCTTGTATTGCCTTTATTCAGAGTCAGGGGTAAAGGTAGTGGAGGAATCTGACAAGGGGTTTTGGAAATCCAAAAAGCACCAAGGGTAATCGAATTTCCTGAAAGTCTCAGGGGAGTTGCCACTTTTTTCTCTAAACTGAAAGATCAGGTATGTCATGTGTATAACTATTATAATAGAGAAGTTCCCAGTATCAGTATCTAGTCTCAAGGATTTTTATTAACTTGACAACCATGCATGTGTTATAATTTGAATTTCTTTTTATACTACTTTATTGTCTTCTCATGCTCAACCATTTTCTTTAAAAAGATATTTTGCCCCCCCAAGTTACCATCCTTAATGTGTGCTTAGGCATCTGCCTAGGATGGCCTATGGTGCCTAGACTGAGTGTCACGGTTTTGTACTTCACGCAATGACTTTTTATAACAATAAAAAATGATGTATTGCCTTTTCTTTTTCCCCTTTTTTAAAATGAATTACAGAGGTCACTGACTGATCGATGGTGTATTAATTACCTTGCAGTACATTGTACTAGGTATTATATTAGGTAGTCCTTAATAATTCATGCTTGATAGGTAAACATCAATGTTTAAAATAACGATAACGTAATGATAACGTTTTTCATCTGTTATGTTAACATAGGTTATAACGTAACGCATAACGTAAGTTACGCGATTTAATATTTATTTAATAAAAATATTTATATATATACTATATTTAAGAATTTTTATAAATAGGAAAATAATTTTAAAAACTCTAAAAAATATCAAAATAATATATAACACATTTTAGCAAGTCTCAAAACAAATTTTCACATTTACAAGTTATAATTCAT
Organism: Agave tequilana; assembly: GCA_038442645.1. NCBI lineage: Eukaryota > Viridiplantae > Streptophyta > Magnoliopsida > Asparagales > Asparagaceae > Agave > Agave tequilana. The sequence goes on from JAVJIF010022287.1 coordinate 42,003, forward strand.
AATTCCATCTACACAAACAACAATATGATCCGCATATTTCATTATAATTCATAATTTTTAGCCATGCTATTCAATCTACACAAAGATTCATAATTCAATTTATAATAATTCATAAATCAATTATAATTCATAATTTTTTAGTCTTGCCATTTATTATAATTCATAACTCAATTTACAATATGCTAATTTATTATAATTCATAACTCAATTTACAATATGCTAGTCAATTATACCTACGTGTCCTTCACTCTCTCCTTTATTTTACCCCCGATCTCTCTGTTCTCTCCCCCCCATCACTCACTCCCTCTGATCTCTCCCTTTGCTCTCTCCTCCTTTCGATCTCTCTCTACTTTCTCTCCTGATCTCTCTCTGCTCTCTCTCCCTCGGAAGAGAGCAGAGAGAGATTGAGAGAGATCGGGAGAGGGAGAGAGAGCACAGAGAGGAAGTAATCAGGAGGAGAGAGCTGAGAGAGATAGGGGGAGAGAAAGATCCGGGGGGAGTGGAAAAAGAGAGATCGATAGAGAGAGCTTGTACTTGGAGGCAGAGAACCGCCACTTAGAGCGTCGAGGAGAACCACCAGAGGTAAGTCTTCTTCTTTTGTTGTCGATCGGAGAGAGGTACGTCTTCCTTTTTCTTCTTCTTCTCAGCACCGATGAGGAGACGACGATGAGGTTGCAGAAAGGACGACGAGCGAGCGAATTTGGGGGATCTTTTTCTTCGACCGGGAGAATATGGGTTTTTTTATTTATAAAAAGTTGACTTGCACCGTAACGTAAGTTATGGTATATTACGTTAATAACGTAACGTAACGTAAGTTACGGGCAAAATAACTATAGTTATCAAATATTGCGTTTTTTAGACATATTACATAACGATTGATCAGCGTTACGTTACATAACGAGTTATAACGGGTTATATAACGGGTTTTTTAAAACACTGGTAAACATATTATCAGTATATTTTTCTTTTTGTTGGCCTGACTTTATCATCGACAGTTTTGCTTTTGCGTTTGTATTTCTTTTACTGAATGTGGAAATGTGAAAATATTCTCTTTCTTTTCTCATCATACCCGTCTCAGTACGTTTTGCTTAATTCTTCCAACGCTACTTCGATAGATAAAATCCGATCACATGATACTGTTGATAGGGTGTAGTTATTTGTCTGCAATGAATTTTGATTGAATATTGAACCAATGGCATAAAAATGTTACCATAATTTATATGATAGAGTATCATCCTTATCAACATTACATAATGACATGATTGGTTTGTTTTATTTCAATTTTCTTGGTTATCATAACTTTCTTGACTGAGAAAAGAGTATGTTGCGTCGCTAAAATATTTTATAAATGCCACCATTCCCCAGGTTGTTGTATACTCCTATAAGTTTACATGACTCACATCTTTATGTTAGCCATCTGGCGAAGCTTTTAAATATACAAGCTGATGCAGATAAGGTTCAAACTTCAGTTGTAGATTTTTCTTCATAAATTTGGGAGTATTTAGGTTTATAACCTTAGTGTTGTCCTGTGATTTCTTTTCTTTGTCTATACAAAAATGAGGTTGTACTCTATCTGGGATTTTGATCTTTTGATGATAGTTATTAGAAGATGGTATTGCTATGTTATCTTAACAATTCCTGATTTTGAAATTTGCAATATTTATCTACATGTTGTTGATCCCTGCATAGGACACGAAGCTTTCAAGTGTGTTCATTCCGTATGTATCATCAGAGTTCTTCAGAATTTTGTTGAGATTGCTAGTTTAAATTTCTTGTTTTGTAATGCATACACATGTTTCAACATGGATCAATCAACATTCCACATTGCAAGTCTCCATGATCAAGTTAGTCCTGGGTTCTTTAACTTGCTTTGCCTTAAAGTTAGAAAACAACGTTACTACGGCCTCAGTATATTTTTGTTAGAATACTCATTAGCCTACTTATTGATTTCATTATTTCCCCATGTAGTCTTTTTTATATGAATTCTTAGGCTAACTTGATTCATGGAACACAGGCATGTGAGCTAATGAAAATTGAATATCTGATGATGATTGCTTTATTTAATAAGCAAAAGAAGTGTGGTGCCAGTCCTCAAACACTGGAAGAGACCCAGGTTTCTTTTAATCATTTGCATGCAAGATACATAGCAGAATTGCAGTCAATGAATTGGACAGTTTCAGAAATTAACAATCTGCAAGACAACCAGCTGTACATGAGATTAGTAGATCTTGTTGGTGGGTAAGTTTTCAGTTTACGGTGAGGATAAATTCATAGCATATTTTATAAATCTGGTTTCTTTGGATGTTTATATGCTTTTACTATGTTAAAGCCCATGCTTTAAGATACGTTTTGGTGATTAATACTAGAGAAAGACAAGAATCTAGAAGATTGACCATCATCAACATCTCATTTTAGCCATACAATGACAAGGTTATGGATAATTCTGGAAATAATTATGATAGGTTCTAGATAGATCAGTTGATGCTGCAATTCTGTGAGAAGATAGGGAATATAAATTGCGTGAATTAAAGATCTTGGACTTCTTCCTTAATAGTGTATTTTGTCCCAATACTTCCAGAGGATTCAGCAAATCTGTCTTCAAGATAATGAATTTGCCTTGAGTACAAATTTTAGCGAATCTCTCTCTCTCTCTCTCTCTCTCTCTCTCTCTCTCAAGAGTACAAATTTGCCTTGAGGAATTGGCTTCTTTTTGGAAGAATACACTCTCTTTAGAAGGGTATATATAGCCTTTTTCCCTCCCTACTTTTAATAGAAATTGTCCTTAAATCTGAGCTGTCCAATCTGTACAAAGAGCAGCTTTAATTCGACTTGTACTCAAATTGTATTATGAACTGAATCCAAACACCACACCTACTTAAATTCAAGTTTGGATGTATTAATCAGAAGCCAAAGCTTGATTGGATTTGACCATTTAAAGCCAGCCTTTCATGCAAACACTTAATGATGGGGACATCGAGTCACTTTTTTTTCGTTTTTTTTTGCGTCTAAGTCTGTATTTTTATTTTATTGAGTTGAGTAAATTTTTTTTATTTAGTAGTCTTGTTTTTCCTCTTCTTTAGTCCCATATTGGTCGTGAAAATAGAACGAGTTGTAAATCTATTTAAAGACTCAATTGTTTTCAATAAAGATAGACTAGAATTTTGAGAAAATTATTTTGACATTTTTTCTCCTTGAGGGGCGTGCCGCCCATGGTAAAGTGTGAAACTTTAGTTGTGAAGCTAAAATCGAGCGTGCGGCGTGAAGCGGCGTGAGGTCAAAATCGAGTGGCGTGCGGCGTGAGATCCAATAAGGTGGAAGGTCTTTTCATTTACCCATTAGGTAACCATTAGTTATTTATTTCGTCTCTCATCTTTTTTCAAAATCTGTAGACCCCCTCCTTCGTTTCACATCAATTTGATATTAGAGCATGGTTAGAAAAAAAGTACTGAGTGATGAAAATTAAATTGTAATACAAGTTTCTTCTGAAAAGATCTCCGATGTGAAATTGGTACAATTTTTTTTGAACCATTCATTGTGAATATTAAAGTGAATTGATAATCCCGGTGAGGAACCGGTGCAATTTGTTACTTTATTCACTTTCTTTTTCATCTCTTTTGTCAAATAATCTTATTCTTTTTTTCACAAATTTCAAAAAAATTAAAATCTTTTCAATCTGCTCATTATCTCTTATCTTATCTCAAATATCCATCAGAAAATCCAAACAAAAATTCAAAAAATTTACTGTTACAAGTCCCCACAAAATTTCAACAGAAAATCTTCCAAAATCAAAACAAGTTACTATTCATATCTTTGACGTCATTAACCTCTTACCATGTGATCTTCTCTTTTGTTCCTCTTCCATTTCTCTCAAGTCCTTCAACCGCTGCTGCTTTTCCCTTCGTCCTTGTCATCAGCTGCCCTTCGTCATCCTCTCCATCTTTCGACCGATCTTCAACAACTCTGCATCAACAAGACGATAACATCAACAACTGCACAGTATCAACAAGTTAGTATTCACAATATCTGCAAGCTGGAGACTCTACAAGATCAGTAGCTAATTCAGACCAGTGTTGAGATTCAGACCAGTGTCGAGCCACCACCACTTCATGTATACTTGATGAGGGTAGAGTTTTTCCCATCCTGCGAGAATGATAGGGACATCGAGTCAGATTTCTTTTGTTTTTTTGAATCTGAGTCTATATTTTTATTTTATATAGTCAGAGTAAATTTTCTTTTATTTAGTAGTCTTGTTTTTCCTCTTTTTTAGTCCCATATTGGTCATGAAAAGAGGAGTTAGTTGTAAGTTTATTTAAAAGACTCAATTGTTTTCAATAAAGATAGACTAGAATTTTGAGAAAATTGTTTTGGGTTTTTTCTCTTGAGAGGCGTGCCGCCTATGGCAGGATGTTAAACCCTAACTGTGAAATTAAGATCGAGTGTGCGACGTGAAGCGGTGTGAGACCAAGATCGAGGAGCGTGTGTCATCAAGCAGCGTGAGATCCGAGAAGGTGGAAGGCCTTTTCATTTATTCATTAGGTAATCATTAGCTATTTCTTTTATCTCTTATCTTTTTTCAAAATCCGTAGACCCCCCTCCTTCGTTTCACATCACTTAAACTCAAGGTATTGTTTGTGTTCAGTCCCAAGTCCGCATCATTTTGGATCTTGCCGAGTCCGCATACATATGGCCAATTCTGAGATCAATTTACATTAGGAATGGAAGAATCCTAATTGACTTGCATTGGCAGCCTGCACATGTCACCTCACATGGGTGACCTCAAATCTCCCTACAACTACCCTTTATTACTTTTTATCATCCTTTTACCGTTCATTGATACCTTGTATAATTATACCTTAATCCCTCTTCTTTAATATCTTTGGATGCAAGCCATATTTCCTACACCCTGCACCTTGAAATATCCAAGAGAGAGTTTTCTCTTCTTTTAGATATTCAAATAGAGAAACATTTTTCCTTTATTGGGTATTCTGTTTAAAATGTGGCATGCAGTTATTAGTGACCCTTCCAGTAAAGTTTTATTTAAACTTAAAGATAGTAATAATGAATTAATCTTTTCAACCAAAGTTCTATTCTTTCTTTCTACATTCCATTCTAGTGTGGACTATAAAGGGCTGTTGCTTAACAGATTGTTCCATGACTTTTACAGGAGTCACTCACTGATAATACCCATACCTTTGCTGGGCGACAGTATTCCACTCGGACCATAATGTGCTCAAAGAAAACATGAGAGGCCATAATGCTTGAACGAGTTAGCATTGATTTAGTGTTATACCTACCTCATCACATAGTACATCTTGTTGTTTAATCGCCTCACAGTAAGTCCAACCCTATAAATAGAGGTTCAGATCTCAATCTTGAGGTAGCACTTGTAATTTTCTTCAACTTCTTCAAGTTCTCATTTCCTCTTCGTCCAAATATCTAATGAACTTTGAAATCATAGGGATTAGCTAGGAAATTGGTTTCGCTCACTATTGTTTCTTGAGTTATTATATTGGGCTTCTTCAGATCCAAGTTCTGATCCAATTCATACGAAGCGTGAAAATTTATAAAGCACGTAATCTCCTCCACCTTTATAAATTTTGAAATAATCCAAAACATCATAGTTAGTCCTTAAATAAAATAAACTTGATATGTTGAATAATCATGTGTGTACATGATGAAATATCTTTTATTACCCCTAGTTAAGAATCCATTTAGCTTATGATTATTAAATATATTAGAATATGTGAATATTTCTTTCTACCATTGCAATTGGCTTTTTTAGTGATCCTTGATTTTATACAAACTTAACATTTATCTAATTAGTTATTAATGTATTAAGTTCCTAATGTTAGTTGAATCATATTGCTGATGCATTTATAATTAGTGGCAACATGAATATAAGATAAGACTTAGGTCCTTTGGAAGGATATAGAGATGAATTCTTCCTATTCAAATTCAATATTAGGCTATTGAAATTGAAGATCCACTCCATTAGAGTTGATCTACATTATTAAGAGTGCTTTAAAACAAAAAAATTAAGTGTTTTGAATATTTTTTGCTTATTCATTAAGTAGACGCAAAATGAACGGTCGAAACAGTGAGTTGGTTAATTTAACGGTGTAAAATATTCGAAACCTAACAAAAGTTGATGTGTGAGAGTTTTTAAATGTTAGATCATGATTAAATGGTCGGATTGAGAATTTGTATATCTAAAGTTATAGATCTAAGTAATATGTTACATTCGGTCTACCATTTTGTGCCTACTTGATATATGAACAAGAAAACTACAGAACACTTAATTTTTTATTTTTAGTTACTTTAAATAATATTGATCAACTTTAACGGAGTGAATTTTGTATTTGAATGTCGAAGCATTGAATTTGAGTGGGAATGATTCATACTCAAATTCTTCCGGAAGTAGCTAAGTCTATCTTGCATTTTCATTTATTTATTAAATTCAACTTGGACATCACATTAGTTAAATAACTTCTACCATCATAAGATCACCTTTGGACAGAACCATGTGTTCACATAAGACTTTAAAGTCATGCTTATTATCCGGACTCACTACAAATTAATTTTCCTAATGTTATGAGGTGTTATTAGTTGTCACGGGTTGTATAACCGAGTTGACACAAGCTGTTAGATTCCGACTCAACGAGAGCAGAGGATGCATGTGCCATCAAGGATTCATTACAATGGCAGGACACAAGGAGCATGGTCTAGAGAATGGGCTGATTTGAAGTTTCAAGATGTCGGTTGATGATTGCAATGTATTTTGGATTGGCTCCAAATGACGGATTAGTTATGTAGATTTGTATAGCTTGACCAATTAGTAGTCTTTAGGTGAAAGCTTTATAATTTTGTAATTTTCCATATTTCTTGAGTCTTTGGGAGAAAGATGGGAGATATGGACGGCCCTAATCAGCAACCTATAAACAGAGATCGTAGAGAGGGCTCACTCAGTTGGGTACAATGCTCTTTTATTCATGGAATTTCTCCTACCTCACAAGAACAGCCTTCTTAATGGGCTAATCAGATCTCCCAAGCTTTCTTACGATAAGAACTGTTTTCACTTCCTCTCACGTTTGTTCTTAAAATTGGGGTCAAGAAGCTCTGAATTGAGAATAGAGGAAGAAATGACCTTGCAGTTATTGTAGCACACTTCTGTATCTTAGCTTCTACGGTTAGTACTCCATCGCCCCACTTCTTAACCATAGTTTACTTGGGTGTGTGTAATCATCAGCTTCACAATTGTTGGCATTATCTTCTTGTATGTAACAGATATTAAAAAGCATTCGATATTGACAAGGAAACCAACTTGGTTCCTCAATATTATTAGATATTATATGTTGTTAGATAATTAAATTAGTATGGTTATAAAATTTATGAATGTTAAAAGACAGTAGAAGGCTAGATGCTATTTAACAAATGATCCTTGTACAGGGGGACTCGTCTAGCTGAACACAATTTTAGCATACAGACTTGTTGCTACTTCCGCTGGTATTGATGCTAATGTAGTAGTTTGTTGTTTTCTCCATTTCCAAATGGTATATTGTGATCGTTTGGGTGATTCATACTAGATCAAGGACTCACCTACCTTTCATGTTTTTATTGCCTTGAATGAAAACAACTCGATACGATCTCAAATTTGCAAATAAACTGTATGTTTTTTATATGCTTCAGGTGATTGATTGAATACTTTTACCCTTTATATAGATATCTTTTACTCACATTTTGTGTTTCCTTTGTTTTAGGCTGGCGAAAATGTGGGAAACTATGCATGCGCAGCATACTAGCCAGCTTAAGATCATTTGGGACCTCAAAAACCTTGATTTTTCACTTGCTCCCAAGGAAACGAGTGAACAACATCTTGAGGGCACCGTTCATCTGCATAGGCTCCTAGGAGACTGGTCCTCTGAGTTCCAGGATCTTGTGAGATACGAGAAAGCATACATCCGAGCCCTCAATGACTGGGTGAATCTGAACCTCATCCCAATTGAAAGCAACTTGAATGACGAAGTGTCATCTCCCCCATGCATACTCCAACCTGCAATCCAACGCCTCCTCCAAACTTGGCATAATCTGCTGGAGAAACTTCCCTACAAGCAGGCCATAGATGCTATTGATAGCTTCAGAAAAGCCGTTCACGTCATTATTCGGATAATTGAGGAGGATGAACTTAAGATGAAACGGAGGTGTGAAGAGACGCGGAGAAAATATATGAGAAAGTCTATGAGAAAGTATAAGAAGGGAGCTGCAGCATCTGAGCAGGAAACTGCTACTGGTGTCGACCCAGAGAACAGGGAGATGGCAAATAGAGGCGATACTAGTACTGAAAGGAACGGTGTGCTCGAGAGATTGAAAATGAGGCTCACGGACGATGAGGAATCGTACCAGAGGATTTGCAAACAGGTGAGGGAGAAGTCTGTTCAGAGCATCAGGACGCATCTAGTGGAATTCATCCGAGCCATGGCCGAGTTTGCTCTTGCATGTTCCGAGATGTATAGGAAGTTGAGGTCCATTGCCACCACTCAGTTACAGAATACAATGATGGATAACTAGTTTCAGAGCTCTTATAGGTTATTCACTATTTCTATTTAAATTATTATTTACTGTAGATTTTTTGTGAACTTGATATCTGTATTATTGTAGAGTGGTCAAATTGTTGGTTTGTATTATCGTAGTATTTCTCTTCAGGTCGTGTGTATATCAAGGGCCGATACAAGATAATTCTACTTGCCAAAGCACATCTTTTTCAAGGTTTGTATTATACGACTATTTTGTTGAATCTCATTCTGCATTTAATGTACAATCATATTTAAGCTCTCTGCTTTATTTTCTACTCGCCATTGAAAATTTATGATCAGTAAAATGCATGGAAATGGGTTCACCCATTTTCTTTAGCTATTTTGAAGTGATGAACAAGAGAAGATGAGGGAGATTGGGAGCCTTGACAGATTCTCTGCCTTTTGGATGAGATTTTACTGTATAAAAAATTGCGTATTTCACCTTGTTTTTTCGGTATTTCCTACATAAGCATGTGTTTTAAATCGTACGTTTCCGTATTGTATGAACTGATTTCCATTAATACTCGCAGTATCTCACTATTTTGTTTCACTAGATTTTTAGGCGCGTGCAAATGCGCAAGATACTAAAATAAACCTATACTTGGGGGGCGCCCTCAAGCTAAAGCTCCAGTGAGCTGACCTTCATTTGAGTTTGGCTTGTTTATTAATCGAGCGAGTCATGGACAAGCTAGTTAAATATTGGGCTAAACATAAACTGTTTATGATTGTTGAAACTTGAAATCGACTGTATTTGATATCGAGGCTGTTTGGTTGCGAGGAAGTGGGCGGAAGTAAGGAAATATAGAAGTATAATTGCTCACTTCCCTATCTATCCAAACACCGGAAAAGTAAAATAAGAAAACTCCTTTTCCTTTTCTCTTTTCTCTTTTACACAATCATTTCCTCACTTCCAGAGTGTTACAGTTAATTTTGTGGTGATGTAAATCTCATTTGTAATAAGTTGCAGCACAAGACAGTTATTTTTTTGATCATGTAAATCTCACTTGCATTCTAATTACAGTCCATTTTTTATTTTTCTTAATTAATTTTTATTTTAATATTATTTTACGGTCAACTTTGTGGTTAACTTTTCCACTTTCACTTTCACATTACCATCCAAACACCGGAAAAGACAAAACATTTTCCAAACCACACTTCCCAACAACATCCAAACACCGGAAAACTTACTAACCAATTCCCAAGTTCCAAAGGGAATTATTACCACTTCCTCAATTCCTCACTTCCTCACTTCCACCCTTAACCAAACAGGCCCACAAGTGTCTCTAACTGACACTTTGAAGAAGTAATTGTCATAACAAAAAAGAAAGAAAGGAATTTGCACAACTTTCTTACATTTTGTTAGTGACTATTGTAACAACGACGGAGTCCAATGGGTATAGCTACAATTTGACAATTTGTGCAAAAATATTTTCTAAAAATTGATATCCTTAAAACTATGGAGAATCCCTTTAAACATATTTAGCCTGCAAAGTTCTGATCTTCCCGGTAAATTTTGTATGCTGTTGTAGTTTCAAACTGTTTTCTATTTCTCTTCTTTGTTTTGGAATCATCATGACAGTAAGAAAATTTAATTGATGGCTGAAATGTGATAAAATTCTTTAATGATTCAGATATTCAATTTACTCATCCACTGCAAGAAGAAAATATAAGGATATCATGTTATTGATATGTTTTAATTGTTTTTTTTATGTACTCTCTTATAGCAAAAGTTTGGTACTCTTATAAATGTTGAGATTACACCAACTATCGGGCTATGACACCAACTGTCATTTGTCATGTTAGGGTTTGTACGAACAAATAGTCTCACATCAGTTAAACATGGGGATAGTCTTGGGTGTATAAGGATTTGGGTAACTCCACCTAGAAGGTTAGTCTTTTGAGATGATGCCCTAAGTCCTTACAAGTGGTATCAGAGTCATGCCCCGAACTTCGTCATGTGCGTAGGTGCTGTTCGATCCCCCATGGCGCAAAAGGCACAGTTAGGCCCCTGTGAAGCTAGTTGGCTCTTGAGAATTTGGCAGTAGTGTTCCTGCTCCACGTAAGGCGTGCCAATCTCCAACACTGTGGGTCTGTTTGGTTGTCGTAACTTGCCGTAATTCGTAGTTGTAATTGGTAAAGTCTTTTACAATTGTAAATGAGTTACATGTATGTAAATTTTACGGTGTTTGGTTGGTAATATAAAATTGTAAAGTGAGAGAGTGTATTGTACTTTACGATGTTTGGTTGTCGTAATGTATAAGTCGTAAGTGAAAAAGTTGACCACAAAATTAACTATTTGGTGATTTTAAAAGTTTTAATACTGCAAATAAATATTAAAAAAGTTAAATATTAAAAATTTTTAATATTAATATAAAAAAATACTACAAATTTGTATGACCACAAAATTAACTGTAACTGGGCTGTAAGTGAGTGGTAACTTGGCTGTAAGTGAGTGTTAGTTGAGTTACGTAAGTCTTTTACGAATTACGGTCCGAACAAACGCCGTAGTTGTAACTGTGTAGTAAGTCATTTACGAATTACAGAGTTTTACGCGAAACAAACGGCCCCTGTGAAGAGGAGTAACAGAGGCGTCTATACCCAACACAGTGAAGAGGATCTCGATGGAGTATATGGTCTTCTAGGTGTGAAGATGAGCTTACAGGAGTAAAGCAGCAATACCAAAATAAAAGAAAAATAACACGATGATTTAACGTGGTCGGGCCAAACCCGGCCTACGTCCACGAGATGAGAAATTGAGAGTTTTATTAATAAACTTGGTAGAAAAGATCTAACATTCTCCTTAATTCCCATAAGAGTATTCACTTTCCCCTTGAATCCCTCAAGATTACAAGAGTATTCTTTCTCTCTTTGCATCATCACCCACCTCTCTATTTGCATTGACTTCTTATATTTTTCTTATGTTACAATATGGTAGGTTACAACTTATATTTATAAAGTTTTACAATACAAATCCTATTCGAACTATGAGATGATTTTGACCGTCGGATACTTGAAAAACTTGATCAATCCTTACAGGAGTTGATTTTCTTGATTTAGAACAATTCTAAACCTTTCAATCTTTAGAAACAGATCCTTCAATGAATAGAATTTGAAATCTATTCGGAGTCCACTAGAAAGTAAATCTGAACGCGCCCTAAAAGGAAATCTAGATCCGATTCTGGGTCTTTATGATCATTATCTCCTCTTAAAAACAAAGCAGTTTACAACAATCTCCACTTTTACTTACTTTTCAAGTCTGTAGTAAATACATTGGAAATTTTAAAATTTTGTCTTGATTCTTTCCTTAATTGTACTCATACCGTGAAGCTTTTATTCTTGTTCCTTCTTCCTGGGGCCTTTGGCTGATTCATTGCCATGTCTTGGGTCATCACGGGCTTTTCTCAAATGTCTCATTTTTCTTTCTATAACACTTTAATCCGGTTCACGTCTAGTCGCAGTCTTCTTTAAAGCTCCACCTCGTGATGAGCTCCCCTCCAAGCTTGTCATTGAAACTCACCTTAAACTGAGCTTTCTTTCTTTAGCTTGTATATCTTTTCACACTTCTCTCCTTACTAGATTACCCTATCTCTTTGGCTAACCATCACAACTCCATGTTGCACTTGAATCTGGTATCCCTCTGAGTCAAGCACCCTAATGGATATTAGATTGTATCATACATCTGGGATATACTGGACTGCCTCCCGGGCACACATCGTCTCATCTCTACCTGTACATTGGTTGTCTCAGGGTTGATGACCTCGCAAGCCGAACCATCCACCATCTTGACAATTCCTTCCTCCTTTGCAACCAAAGAGTTGACATCTCCTTCTGAGAATGTACATACTATCAGAATCTAACATCAAGCATTTATCTATAGAAGTGTTATCTATGGAAGCCATAATTACACATTGGTGTCGATGCACCCTCTGCTATGTCTATCTCCGCAATTTACCATTTCTTCTTCAATCATTTTTGTCGATGTTTGCAGTTTTTCTTCCAAAGACATTCCTGGTGATAAAAGTAACATGCATTTGATGAAACTGAACTTTCGTTTCCTCCTCTTTCTTTCCTTTCATAATCACCAAACCTAAACTTTTATGCTCATCTTGATTTAGCATTTTTCTGATCTCGTTTGATAACAGAGTTGTTGTTACTTCCTCTAAGATGAGAGTTTTCTTTCTGTAAAGTATGATGGTTACGATATGATCGTATGACTCCGGAATCAAACTGAAAAGTATTAACGCCTTATTCTCCTCGTCGATCTTCACATCAATAGGTAGTAACTGGCTGATGATCTTGTTGAAGAAGTTCAGATGCTCCAACACTGTTGTCCATTTCTTCATACGTAGCCCACATAGTTGTTTCTTTAAGTATACCTTATTGGAGAGGCTCTTTTGTTGGCCCAACGGCCCATCACTCAAGTTTTGATAATCTTGTGATATTAAAGCTAGAGATTTAATCAAGATTATGATTTTATATTTAGCTTTAACAAAACACTCAAAGTCAAGTTTTGAAGCTAACACATGTTGATTTAAGAGCTCAAACATGAAGATCATACCTAGCATTCAAGAAGGAGTCAAGGTCGAGGAATCAAATTTGATCAAGTCAAGATAAAAAGGATGATCATATCAAGAGAAGATTCATGTTTGTAAGGTTGTTTAGATTTTTTATAAATGTTAGATTAGAATTAATTGCTCAAGCTTACACATATATATACACCAAATTTTGATATTGATTTTTAAGATCAAAAGTTTCAGCCTTAAGTTTTTAGGTAAACAATATGAATTTGATTTTTTTTTTTAAACTTATTTTGTGTTTAGATTTTATAAAATCAAGTTTCTAAGTTTTCAAAATGAATTTGAAAATACAAAAAGAAGTTCACATATTTGTAATATGTGATGATTTTTAATCACACATATTTGTACCTATTAGTATTTATAAGAACTTATTTTTATAGAATTTATGAGAATTTATTTGAATTTTAAAAAGTTTTAAAGTTTTAAAAAGAAAAACAATTTTGGGCTGACAACCAAAGCATTTCAGCTCTGGGCTCAGTCAATTGCCCAGTCGACTGCTAGAGCTAGCCCAGTTTGACAAGGCAAGGTCGGTCGACCGCCAGTTCTGAGCTCAGAATGGGGCTCTGGCCAGTGGACCGACTGCAACGGCTAATTTTGTAGTGACCGGGAGTTTGTCAGACTAGAAAATTTTACCTTTAATGGCTACTTTCTTGTTTTAAAGTTTTTGTTTTTCCCTCAAATAGTTATTTCTTACTTTTTATTGGGTTAACATGTTTTATGACCAGGATTAATCTTTAATGGGTATATCCTATTCTCCTATAAATAGGAGTCATAGTAAAGAGTTTTTAATAAGTTTTGAAGTTTTGGAAAGTTTTGAAAAAAGTTTGAAAGAGAAGTTTTGAAGTTTCTTTTGTGTTACTCATTTCACATCCTTGAGAGAGTTTTTCTAAAAGTTTTTCTTGAGCCATCAAATTCTAAATCCTTAGTTTTCTCACACAAGCTTGAGCCAATTTCTACTATATCTATTCTATGAATTTTTATAGTGAGAGTTTTATTTGTGATCAAGAGCCTTAGAGCCTTGATCACTAGTTGTTCTTCATTGTATTGTAAGTGGTTGAAGGTTGCGGTCTTGAAGCAAGGTTTGCGGCCTCGAAGCGAGGTTACAAGTTCATGTATTGAGTTCTTGCAATAAAAAGTGAGGGACTTGGGGTCCTAGAGTGTTTGAGAGAACTTGTAACGTTGAGTGATCTTGTGGGATCGTGCATAATGAAATTCCTTCATTGTTGTGAAGGCGGGTTGTAGAGTAAGTTACTCAAATCTCGAAGCAAATCTTTCATATTTGTGATTGCTCTTATTTCTTTCTCACTCTCTCATACTCTCTTGTTTACATCTTGCATGTTCTTACTTGCTTATCATTATATGCTTGCACTAGTTTAAAGTAAGAAAGCAATTAAGTATCTTAACTCTTATTCAAGAGGAATTATGAGGAGAAGTTCAGAGCCCTTCTCTGAATATTCGGCTTCATTTTTTTAATTATCATTTGTGTGCTATTTTTGTTAGTTTAAGTTTTTAATTTTCTCATTTGATTAGAACATCACTTATTCACCCCTTTTAGGTGATTTCAATTGGTATCAGAGTCGGTACTCTTGATTATCGGTTTAACTACCGTAGAGTGATCCTCGTTTTTACTAATCACATTATTTGCTACACACTCGTAGATTTTTCTATTCCACCTATATTTGATATTCTTAACTTTCAAACTTGAAAGATTAATATAAATGTATATCTTAAATCCCTTGGAATAAATATTTATCTTGCTATAACTAGAGAATTAAATCTTGAAAATGACAAATATTTTGAGGTAAATACAAAAGCCACATATGCATTGATGCAAATTTTAAACAATGAATATATTTCTAAAGTTTTTAATTGTGATTTTTTTTTCGCGGTGTGAAGTACCTTGATCTCTGTTGGTGAGCAAATTCCACGTTATAGTAAGAAAGATTTGGATGAAGATAGCGACACCATCAATATGTGTTTTGTGGTACTTGAGGGAGGAGGAGTGATTTAAAGTATAATCCGATTTTGATGGTACCAATTTATTTTATGATGTATTTGTATGGCTCTTCAAGAAATGCTTGGAAAATATGAGTTATTGAAGATTAAGGACATAAAATTAAAGAAAGAAAATAATTTTTTTCTTCAAAACTCGATATTGTTTTAAAGAGAAAGAAATAATTTTAAATAAAAATAATCCTTTGAAAACCAATATTGATTTGATTTCAAAAGAAAATGATTTTTCAAAACCAATTGGATTTTGTTTTAAAAGAAAAAGAAGATTTGTCCATTTCTTTTGACAAAGTGAAAAATAATTTTGATTCCCGTATCTGCACTTTTAATGCTAATATTGTTTTCCACTCTATTGTTAAAAATGAGATTTGAATGAAAAAGAGAATGAATTGTTTGGGCTCAATCTTGAACCAATGTGCTTTTAATTATGATAGATAAGAATTTATGTTTCATAAGAAAAATGTTCCACACATGCATGCACATACTTCACGGCATACACATATACATCATGCTCATAGTTTATGCCCATGTGTATACTTATTCACATTATGACCACAAAGGCCATCTTGCAAATTCTATTTTGATAGAGTAAATTTTATTAATAAGAATGTTTGGAAAAATACTAACCCCAAGGACCTAAGAAGGTATGGGTACCAAAAATCAAACCCATTTTATTTAATGTATGTGTGTTCTCTCTTAAAACGTGAGAGAGTTGATACATTGATGGTGGATGTGCATGGAGCTTGACGGATAATAAAATTGAATGCACTGCCTGATCGACCGCTAGCTTTAGCCCATTTGGCAGGGTCACCCGATCAACTGCCAGTTCTGAGCTCAAAACTAAGCTCAGAATGTGGCTCTGGTCGGTCGACCGACTGCAACGACTATGTTTGTAGCTGTTGCCGGTCGACTGCCCGGTCGACCGAAAATCTATCAGAACAGACAATGTTGCCTTTTATTGACTATTTTTTTGTTTCAAAGTTTTTGTTTTCTCCAAACGATTATTTCTTATTTTTTTATGAGTTAAATCATGTTCTTAATGATTAGGATTAATCTCTAATGAATATATCCTATCTCTTATAAGTAAAGGTCATTGTAGAGAGTTTTAAATAAGTTTTGAAGTTTTGAGAAGTTTTGGAAAAGAAGTTTGAAAGGGAAGTTTTGAAGTTTTTTTTTTTTTTTTTTTGTGCTACTCATTTTCACATTCTTAACAGAGTTTTTCTGAAAGTTTTTCTTATGTCATCAAATTTCAAATCTCTAATTTTCTCACACAAGTTTTAGCCAATCTCTTCTATATCTATTCTATAGGAATTCTTATAGTGAGAGTTTTATTTGCGGTCAAGAAACTTGATCACTAGTTATTCCTCATTGTATTGTACATGGTTAGAGGTTGCGGCCTCGGAGGAGCTTGCAGATTCGTCTATTGGGTTTTTTACGGGAACAGCTGAGAGACTTGCAGATCTGAGGGTTTTTGAAAAAAAAAACTTGTAACAATGAGTGATCTTGCGGGATCATGCATAGTGAAATTCCTCATTGCGGTGAAGGTGGAAACGTAGATCAAGTTACTTGAACCTCGAAACGAATCTCTCATGTTTGTTGTTGCTCTTATTTCTCTCTCACTCTATCATATCCACTCATGTTTATATCTTACATGTTCTTACTTACTATTATTATATGCTTGATATTGTCTTATATGCTTGCACTAGTTTAAACTAAAAAAACAATTAACCACGTCAATTTTTATTCAAAAAGAATTATGAGGAGAAGCCCAGAGCCAAGTATCCTATTTCATTTCTGGATTATCATTTGTGTGTTGATTTTGTTAATTTAAGTATTTAATTTTCGCATTTGATTAGCACATCACCTAGCTATAATAAAACTTTGTAATTATAGTTGTATCGATAAGGATTTTTTTTTTTGTCCTTCTCTTTTGGTGGGTGGAGATGCATGAAAAATCGAGATTACGGTGGAAATGTTTAAAACTTTGAGTCCTTTTGACTTTTTTGAGAGTGTATTGTTGATTGGGCTAAAAATTAAAGCATTTACCAAATGATTTGTGATTTTTTTTTAGTTACTTTCTCATGACTTGCAACATTCATCGTGTCGGGTCACTAAAAGTTAAAAACAAGGTTATAGATATCTGATTTTTGAATCTTGGAAACCTTTTGATTTTTTATTTAAATCATCTTATAATTAACTAATAGTTAAGTCCGGGCATATAAATTGAATGTGATGTTATGGAAGAATTACACCAAAATACCTCCAACCAGTCTTGACGGAGATCGCTCTCCAGGTGAATTTTGCAGCTAATTAATTTCTTTGAAATTGTGTACGAGGTCCGCACATTACAGCTGTGGAAGCCCTCGGGCCGAGCCCGCGACACCATCAACATCACCGCCCGGATCTTGTGGTGCCTCGGTGAACTGGGGAATAAGGCTTTAAATAAGAAAAAAAGGCATTTTCATCCTTAATTTACATGTGAAACATATTACTGTACGAATTTCACAGCCAATTAATTGAGGGTACAAACGTGTAACATTTAAGTAGTTTAGGATATCAGGTTGTACTGAAAAATAGTTGGGGTATATAGTTTTAAGGTGTTTGGGTAAATTATCCGGTCATATGATAGTTTAGTTATTTAAAATAGGCCCCCAATAGGGTTTAATTTCAAAATATTAACTCAACTAGGGTTCTCCTGTAATCCTTAAAATTGTCCAATTTTAATTATATTCCCCTAAACAAAACACCCAAAAGACAAGACAAGCATGCAGGTCGTATTGCATATCACCAATAAATATTGACCCAGACCCGGAACAAAGCATGAGTCTCTAAGAGGTTTCTATTGGTTCGCGATTCTCAACAACCAAGACAATTTTTAGGAATTTAACATTTTATGTTATTGTTTTGGAATTGGGATTTGGATTTTGAAATTTTAGTGTTATTGGTTTAGGATTATAATATGAATTTTTCAATCTATTGGTGATTAAGACTGGGTTTGAACTAGATTTTTGAAATCCTTCTTTTTAATTCAAGTATGTATATTTTAATCAATCTAACATTAAAAAAAAAAATTTCATGTGAAACTTAGGCACTTTCATTTGAATTTAGATTCTTCATATTCTCTCTCTCTCTCTCTCTCTCTCACACACACACACACACACACACACACACACAAACACCAAACTCCCATTAAATACTACTCTAATTATTATTGTAACTAATATTAAAAACTATTAAATATTTTTAATACTAATAATTACTTGATGATAATTTAATAATAATGTTACTATAATTTATCATTAATAATAAATTGATTTTACTAACAAATATTAAATAAATAGTAATTTATTATTTAATTAATAATTATGTTTAATTCGGTAAACTTGACTAATTACTTTATTATTTATGATGAAATGTTTATAGTAATTTGTAACAAATCTAGTTAATTAGTGAAAACGTTAGCAACAAAAAACTCGATTTCGACCTACTTGACATATTTAGACCATAGAATAATAAATGATGTCATTGATCAATATCAGTAATTGTGAACATTTGTTATTTGTAATTAAACTTTGATGTTGTGTTTGAATACTTTATTTTATTGTTAACTATTGTATTATTTTTCTTTTTTATTATATAATGTTATTGACTATGAGTATAATACATCTTGTTTATAGAGTATTATTCAAATAACTAAGTAGTTATTATTCAATTATATTATTACCATACACTAATAATAAATATTAATAACTAATATTACCTAAGTCTTCAAAATGAATTATTATTACTGTTATTTTATTGTTGTTGTTATTATTAATAATTTGGAAAAAAATTGCTACATCCACCTACTTTCCTTCATAATTAAGAAAAAAAACTTACCTTCTTATTTTTATTCACTACAGCTTCGTTCACGTCAACATAAATTGATTCCTCTCAACCATCAATATTTTATATTTTTTCATTTCCTTTTTTTTATCCTTCCCTATTGACCTGGACGTTACTCTTCCCTCAACCCTGACCACGATACAGAGTAATTCGCGGATAGACCTGCGTGATCAGATCGCCGTGGGATTGGAAGGGGGTAAGAAGTCCCAAGACCAATTTTTTGGGATTGATCTTTTGCAGATCTTGTTTGTTCGTCCTCACGATGAGTTTTTGTTTGTGTTTGTGAACGATGTGAATTTTAGATCTGAAAAGGATTGGCATCATTCGATGTCGATGAATGAGAGTTTGCTGATGATGACGATGTTGATATGAGTGAAAGTACACCAGAGGGGGGTGAATAGGTGTAAGGCTAATCTACGACAAATAATACGGAATTAAAATAAATTGTAACATACTTAGTGTAACCAAAGAGTGTAGCCGAATTCCCGGTGAAGGGCTCTGGACTATCTCCTATAAATTCCTCTAAATAAGAGTTGAGGTGCTATGTAAAGCTCTCTTGATTCAATACAAGTGAGACACACAAACAAATCCAAGCATGTAATGATATGAACAATATGAAATGATGCAAGGCACAATATAAGAGAGAGAGAGAGAGAGATAGTTAGAGATAGTGGATCAAACGCAAACACAAAGTTATGTTTCGAGGTTCGAGCACCTAGCTCTACATCCCCGCCTTTACACAGAAGGATTTCTACTAACTCGTCCACACAGGACTTCCCACACAGGGAACCTCCACTGAGGATTTGGGTAAATACAAACCGGGAGTACACAACTCCTCTCTCCAACAATACAACCTCTCACTAGAGGCAAGGCACAACACAAATCATATCTACACTTAGAGGGATAGGCACTTATCCAAACAAATATCAACCTCACACTTGAGGGATAAGGCACAAAGTCACAACACCACAATCACCTCTTCACTAAGAGGGATACCAACACAACCTCCACTATCACCTCTCACTGGAGGGATATCAACACAATCACCTCTCACTAGAGGGATGTCACAAAGTAAGGAAGGTTTACAACTCTTGGTGGCATCAACAACCACAAACCAATTTTTCTCACTAAAATAAGATCCTATAGAAAGGATAGATATGATAAGCTCAAGTGTGAGAAAATAAAGTGTTTGGAATAAAGAAAAATACTTGAAAAAAATCTCTAAATAGATATTGAAAGTTAGATCAAAAATAATTCCCAAAAGACTCTATTTTCTTTAAATTTCTAACACTTTAAAAACAAATAAAAGTAAATCTTTTTAACCCAAAAATTATTGCTGAAAAATACTTGAAAGATGTAAATTTTTCTCTCTTGAAATCTTATCTCAAACAGCTCAAGAAATGGGATATTTATAACCCCAAATGAAATCTGCCCGTTGGCAGCAGGAAAGGGCAATTTTATCCTTCCGGTCGACCGGCCCAACGGTCATTTTTATGACCGTTGTGCCTCCGGCTGACCGCCCGGTCGACCGGGACTGGATACAGAGAGCAGCAGCTCTTTACCAGTCGACCGCCGGTCGACCGGGACTGGATACAGAGAGCAGCAGCTCTTTACCAGTCGACCGCCGGTCGACCGGGGCCATTTTCAGAGAGCAGAGCTCTCTGGATGGTCGACCGGCCCACCAGCCCAGGCTGCGTGCACGTCCTATGCACGTCGGTCTACCAGACCGGTCGACCGACTTCTTCTACGGTCGACCGGTCCGGTCAACCGGCAGACAGTCAGGTCAATTTTTTTAGGGATTAAAAACTTAGGTTTTTGATATCAATTAAATCCCATAAAATCACATAAATTCCACAAAAATGAGTTCTTATTAAATCTTTGAAATACAAATATGTGTGAGTAAAATTCAACACATATTATAAACTATTTGAACCATTTTTGTGTTCTTGAAAATTTGCCTTAAATCAAAATCTGTATTTTTTAAAACTTGAATTTTTGAAATGGAAAATCGTTTTCTCCAAAACTCATGTAAATACAAAAACATGATATTAAAACAACTTTTAAGCATATTGTATATGGATAGAATCCAATATACATGAAAGATATTATATCTATGTTTTTGACATTAAATACAAAAATAAGTTTTGTTTAAATACAAAACTCCAAACTCATGAATGTTCAAAATAAGTTTTTCTAAATAGATGAAGCATAGATGTATATAGATCAAATATTAAACCATGTAAACTTGTTTTGATTCTATCTATTCATGAAAATCATATATTTGAACTTGAAATCCAAAACCGGTTAAACCGAAAACAAAAACCAATAAACTTAAAACATGTGTGTGTATAGTGAACTTGAGCATATCAACACTATCTAATCTTTACAATGATCTAAATAAAATCTTAAACTAAACAAACCGATGTCTTCTTATAGAACTCAGTCTCCACGACTCGATCCAAACGTGATCCACCCAGCTAGACTCCAACCGAGTGCTAGATGTGAACTTGACGCTCGAGCTCTTGAATCAACATGTGAAAGCTTCAAAACACCTTTGTTGAAGCTAATCACCTACTAATATCTTGATCAAATATCTGAAATTAAATATCACAAGATTATTAGTAAACAATAACTACATGAGTTAATCATCTCAAAACTAGAGTGAAGGGCTTCTGGGCCAACAATGAAGATGCGACTCATGATCATCCTCTGTGAGGATTGCAACCATAGTCGTAGTTCTTTATTAGAAGTCTGCGACTATGGTCGCATACCTCTTATTAATTAAAAATTACGGTATTTTGCAAGAACTGTGATCATTATCGCAGTCTCAATATAGGCTGAACAATTGTATTTTGTGAGGATTGCGATACTGCGATCATGATCGCAGTACTAATAAAGACTAAAAAATAAGGCATTTTGTGAGGAGTGCAATCATGGTCGAAATCCTAATAAAGAGAACTATCATCATGGTCGCAGTCCTATAAAGAATCGAAATATGATATTTTTTTGAGGACTATGATAATGGTCGCAGTCCTTATAAAGAGAACTGCGATCAATAAAAAGAGTTGTGATCATGATAACAGTCCTAATAAAAAACTCAAAATTAGGACAATTTTGGTGAGGATTGCGATCTTGATCGCGGTTCTCTATATATCAGCAATCCGCATTTTCAAAGCGGTCCGCTTTTTTCGAAGCGATTACTGAGTGGCATTTGCATCTTTCACCGCATAGGAGCACTTCTACACTTGACACATAAACGCACGTGGTTGGTTTAAAAAAGGAAGTGCTATAGCGAATTAAATTATGAAGCTGAGTTTTTTTTTCTAATTACGATTTGACATAAGGTGTTATAGCAAAATCCCCATTAATTTATGCTAAATTAGCATTAAGTATTTAAATAATAAATAGCTTCACATTATTAAATATCCTACACAATTGTCTTATTTGCAATCCAAATTGTACTAGTTCCTGTCCAAATTATCCAAGTCCGAGTAAATCTAACTCAAAGCCCAAGTTCTAGTTCAGACCTGAGTGGAACAAACAACAAGTCCGACCCAAGAATCCCAAACCAATACCAGTCTAAGAAACCCGATCCGACTTGGTACCGGATCTCAGCGTCAAAATCGGAACCGAACACTGACGGGTCGGATTCAGATTCAGTTAGGCCCACCAACGATTCGATTTAAAGCGTGGCTGACCCAGACCCATCTCGTCCGACCTCTGACCTGGCCCAATCTACTACACACGCGAACAACGTGCTCCTCCCGCATCCCCACGCGTTCCTCGCGTGCTCGCCAGCAACCGACCACGAGTGAACCCCTCGCCGGCCCCACTCACAACTCGCCCAACCAATCAGGAAAGCCCACGTTACCCAGCAGCCACGGGCCCCGCACTCCACCTCGGAGACGATTAAAAACTCACGTTCGCCACGTCGGAGAGAGGCGTGTTTTTTTGGCCTGCTTCTTCCTTTTGCGTGGAGGATTCTTTCATCGCACTCAACCTTGAACCGAGAAAAAATCGATTGATAACGGAGGGGGAGGGGGAGGGGGAGGGGGAGAGAGGCGAGTTGGGTATCAAATCCATCGCCTTTCTGTCTCTAAAATCTCTCTCATTTTCAAGAAAAGAGTTTTAGAGATTTCGTTCATTGATCCCGGCGACAGACATGGCGGCGGTGTTATCGGCCGGCAATGTGCTCGTGGGGTCCAAATCCAGTTCTTTTCAGAATCGCGACGCGATTTCTCCTCCTTCTTTGGGGATTGTAATGAAGGGGCGGATGAGGATGCAGAGATTGAGAGTAGAAGCTGTCGCATCGGTTTCCTCCTCCTCCTCCTCTGTTTCTGACTTGTATTCTTCTTTGCATCGAGGCCAATCGGCGTCGGCAGCGGCGGCGGTGTTTGATTTCAAGGAGGAAGAAGAGAGGCGGAGAAGAAAGGGGATTCTATCACTGCCGAGAGGCTCGATCAGTGGATCAGGGACTCCATTGGAGAGGTATGATCAAGTGAAGAAAAAATTCTTTTTTTCCCTTTTCAATGATCAATTTTGATAGAAGCCCCTTTCTAAAACTTGATCCTTTTTCTTTTCTGCAGATTGTGAGGAACATCGGAGAAGCCCCATTCCTGGTACAAATCTTCTCCCAGGGTCCCTCATTGCTGAGGCTGGAGACAGAGCAGGCGTCGCCGGAGAGCTGGCCTCTCGTTAAGAAGAGATGGGACCAGAGCAGTTGCGTGCCCGACGGTGTCATCCTCGTCGAAGAACTCAAAGACAATGAGGAAGAAGACGACAACAATGGAGGAGGTTGCAGCAGGACATGGGGGCTGGTGATGCAAGGCCGGGGGATGGACTGCGCCGCCCCCTGCTACATTCTCAACACCTGCCGCGTCAGGTCCTCTGCCGGCTTCTGCACGCATTACTGCTTGGTGAGGGCTAAATGCTTCGGCGAGACGTTGGAGAAGCAGCTCGGCAAAGCCTGGTTGCAGGGGAGATAGAGAACTTCGGTCAGTGTAAGAATTCATCAGGGTGGAATTCCTCCTGATGATCAATGCTGTGGATTACATTCAACATTGATATTGTACATACAAAATCATTCAATTAATAAAGATGCATATTTGATGATACGTATACTACCTCTCTATTGTTATTGCTTTATGTGTCAATTGATCCAATCCAAAATTTGCATTTTTCTGTTTTGAATCCGATATGGTCATGTAGCAATTCAATTGCAGATTGGGGTTGAGAGAGAAATTCACGGCAAGTGCTTTTCTTGCCAATGAATCTCAACATACTCTATCCAGATAGAAAACCAGCTTGCTGGTAATTGAATGGCTTTTTAACGCTTGTGAGTAAAAAACTCATATCGTTATTGATCTGACTGCAAATTTTCCATGAACTATCAATGTTTATAGAGTTCTCTTTCTCTTTTCTCGACTTACTTCAGAGTCATCTAAGGAAATTGGATGCATGTTTTCCTGAAACTTATATGCCAACATTGCCAACTTTTGGACTTGATATCAGCAAATATTCCTTAAACTCAGACCAAATAGCCCCATAGGAACATGGAACTGAATCAACTGAGTGACTTACGCGATTGGTATCGGAAACGTATAAGAATTGCAAGCCATATATCAGATCTCAGATTGGGCATTATATCGGTTTCACTAAAACTATGTCATGTTACCTGCATGATCTTGAAGAAGGTTAACATTTTGTGGCTTATGGTTCTCCTTGTGCTATTCATGTTTTTCTTGAAGTTATGAAGAATATTGGCTTAATTAAAACCTCACAGAAGAGTATAAGAATTACAAGCCATTTATCAAATTTCAGATTGACCGTTATATATATATATATATATATATATATATATAGAGAGAGAGAGAGAGAGAGGAGAGAGAGAGAGGGATCTGTACCTTAGCCGCCAGCTGAGAGAGTCTCTCTCAGCTGGCGCAACGTGGCTGAATTTTAACCACAATTTTGGGTGCTGGTATTATGGTCGCAATTTTATATGAAGACTGTGATTAAGTCGCAGTGTTTTTATGAGAACTGCTGTCAGTCGTAATCTTTTTCTGAGGACTGCTACCATGGTTGCAGTTCTAATTACACTGAAAATATATAATTTTTTAGGATTGCGACCATGTTATAATGTACTGCGACCATGTTACAGTAAGTTTGCAACCATATTGAAGTGACAGCTGAGAGAGTCTCTTTCAGCTGGCAACTGAGGTAAATTTTTCTTATATGTGTGTGTGTGTGTGTGTGTGTGTGTGTGTGTGTGTGTGTGTGACAGTGAACGGTGAGCCAATAAGACCCCCCGCATTTCACTAATAAGGTTTTAATGAAAACCAATCTGGAAATACAAAATACACATGTAAAACCTCCTGAGCAACCCGTTCAAAGCAAACTTGTTCATTATATTAGTTTAATTAAAACCATGTCAAAAACCTGCATGTCCTTGAAGGAGGTTAACATTTTGGGGCTTATGGTTCTCTTGTTCCCACTATACATGTTTTTCTTAAAGTCATGAAATATTTGCACATGCAGAGTTTCATATAATTGCTCTTCATTTGATATTATGAACATCTACAAGTGTAAGGTCCATAATTGTTCCTCATGTGATCTTGGGTAACAAACAGCCAAAAATCACTGCTCGTGAGACAAGCAGGTACAATTGCATCTTCGTTTGCCCTTGTATGTTCAAGTACCTAATTGTGTCTTTTAGTTATTTCAGAAATTTATTGAGAACTGTTTTAATGTTTTTAATCAA
The DNA here is from genome assembly GCA_038442645.1 of Agave tequilana. Classification (NCBI taxonomy): domain Eukaryota; kingdom Viridiplantae; phylum Streptophyta; class Magnoliopsida; order Asparagales; family Asparagaceae; genus Agave; species Agave tequilana. Next base: position 67,802 of record JAVJIF010022287.1, read on the forward strand.
TAATAAGTTCTATTTGGTTTATTTGTTTCTTTTCTTGTGTGAGGAAAGTGAGTTCTGCACATAAAAAGATTTTGGGTTATATGTCTTTTTTCCTGCATATAAAATTTATTTTGCATAACAGAAGCATTCATTTGGGAATATGAATTTTTTTTATGAACTGGAATCCTAAACTAAAATCTAAACCTGAAATCACATTTCTCTGCTCTGAAGGGGGTTAACAGGCAACATTTTGCATACAAGCTGAAACTGGTGACCAGTAATGTCAAATTTTACTGTATGCAACATTTTGCATACATTTTGAGTAAACGAGAGTTGTAACTTACCCCTTCGACCCAATATGGGTAAAAACTCCTCTATGCATGTTGACCACGAAATCATACCTCTTCCATCACAAGCAAACAATTACGTTCCAACTTCATCTTAGCAAATGCATTAGTTTCAAGCGTAAATGAAACCATTGTGAAGATAAGACGGAAGATAGACTGAAATTATAAAATGTGGTTATAAAACTAAAATTATTAACGTTTCTAAGGGGAAAAAAAACTCAGGAGTAAAATTAAAAAGTAAATAAACAAATTATGTTATAGTGGTAGAAGCATCTTTCTCAAATAGATCCCATCCTCGCTGACAAATTGTTGATTAAGCTTCAAGCCTCTTTGGTGGGTTTTTTTTCTCCCAATATCAGTATTCTTTTGTCTAGCATTTTCTAACTTGCCTTGGCCATTTACGGATTTTCTCCCCTAGTGAATATCAAAGGACCAGCTGATTAAACACAGACATCTATTTATATATAAAGACTTTTAACTTTGATTAATGAGCAGACCAATCCGTTGATAATTCTTGTGGTCTTTTTTAGCAGCAGTTTTTGCCTAGGCTCTGACCTTGTCTTATTTTGACTGTTACTTTCACGAAGTCTTGCTTCTGTTCTCAGTGTCTTTGTATTGACTGGGAATACTGTTGAAATGGTCTTTTTTATCCATGAAGGACTAGCAAGAACTTTTCAGTGCCTCACCTCTTTTCATACTTTGATTTCCCTTTTTTTTATTCCATATTCACCATTGATTCTCATTCTTTTCACAAAGTTATGTTATTTCAAGAACTTGTCCACCTCCATAATTTTGAGGAGAAAAAAGAAAGAAAAGAAAAGAAAGAAAGAACACTTCATCTTGCAGCTCCAGCTCGCTTCTGCACAATCAAGCCACTAGGACGTGACTCAAAGGTAGACGAATGAGATTGGAAGCGAGATCGACCAATTTGAATTAGATTTAACGATATAATTTTTTTTCTCCTTTTCTTGTCAACGGATACAATTTTATGGTGAAAAGCAAGTTATTCTGGAGAAATCTTGGCATAAATTTAACTAATGAGTTAGGATGATTGCTTTTGTCTTTTTTTTTTTTTCCCCCTTTTTCAGTGAATTAAAAATCCCATAGCAGGGCTCTCAACATTCAGCCTCAATTCTTCAGCCAGGTGCCAGTGAGGATATTGCCATCATATTCTGGCCCTGACCAATTTGTTCTATGTTGTTCTTTTTCTTTATAATTTAAACCATGAAAAATTAATTATTAAAACTAGTTCACACTTTCTTGAGCTTTGTGTGTGCTCTTATTGATTTCTTGCTGGTAGCATAGAGTAGGTTGTTTCATGGAGGTTTTCTGAATTCTGAAAATATTGGATAGAAATGGATATATAGTAGAATGTGAAATTCACTGTTTGCTTGAAGGAGAAGAGCAGAGACAAGGGGTTATGTTGATAAGGATGTCAACTAAACAGTTAAGGACTTTAGCTTGGTGACTGCATGTCATCAAAATGTGATGTCGTGATCGACAAGGTGTTTTCAACTATTGTTGCGCGGGTGCCTCACAATCTAGTTGGAGTATATCTGTTGTCAATATTGTGTAGCACTCATGGTCATCTATTGTATCTGATTTAGTTTTTCTTTCATTTGAGAGATTAGTTTATGTACAAGTGATTCACATATGCTATATGCTTGTAATCCTTTATTTTGTAGATGTTTCGTTAAATTCTTATTAGGTCAGGAGGTTCTATCTCACGGTTTTTTTTCTCAAAAACAAGTTCACTCTTACATTGCACATTGACCTCTTTGAGTTAAAAGCCAATTCTTAAAGCAAAACACACATTTAATCTTACTGAAGAAAAACGAAATATTTCTATTCTAATTCAAAAGCAGTTAAATAATAATGAGATGTGCCGAGGTTTATTCTCATAAAGCAGTCTGATACATCAATGAAGAAGAGAAGAAAAAATGAAGGTTTTGTTTCCATTTGTACAACAATACCAGTTTACAGCGCGGAACATAAACTAGGAGAAAGGTACGAGAGAAAGGTGCAATGTTCCAATTGTAACAGGAGAAGCGAAGAAACCAGTGCACAACTACAAATTTTGCTACGCTTGCATCTGCACCTGGAGCTGGAGGACTTGCTGCTGCTCCTGTACAGGCAATGAACTTATTTCCTCAGGGGTTAGACTCATCACTTGTTCAAGAAGAGCTGACTCCACTTCTGGTGAAAACCGACTCGTCTGTTTCCCAGAATGTTGTCGCGACCCGTCAGCATTGAGCGATGAATGTTCCTCCAGTTTCTGTCGCTTTGAACGATGATTCATCACTTCTGATACTTCACTTGTTTGAAGTGCAGGATTTGGGACTGAACCTGAACTTGAAGACGGCATCTGCATCATCTGCGGTGGCACCATACCGAGCCTTATTTGTGCCTGAAGAAGAGCCTGCGGTAGTTGTGGACATCCTTGCAGCAGCTGCTGAGCATATGCGTTGTTCTGTACAGCAAGGGCATTCATTTCAGACATTATCTCAGTCAGCTGCTCTCTGGACATTTTAGCCAGATATTGAGACACAGGATCATTCTGCAAACTAGAGAGATTTTGCGAGCCATCTCTGTTCCTCTTTCGATCAGGGCCTCTGTCATTTCCGGCGAAATCAACTCTCAGCTGACGCCCGTTTATCCAGTGACCCTGGAGATTGCGGCGAACACTCAGAGCAGTTTCTTCATCCAGGTACTCGCAGAACCCGCAACCTTTCGGCTTCCCAGTTTCTCTGTCGAGTACTAACCTGAACGACACGACCGGTCCAGCTATTTTGCAGATTTCGATCAGCTGCCCCTCGGCCGCATTGTATGGGATGTTCCCAACGAAGACACGGCGGTGCTGCGAGCCGGTGGAGGAGGCCATGTCTTGATGCGAGCCCGTTGCCGGTCCGTGATTCTAGACCGGAGAGAGCAGTTCACTGAACTGGTTTTTGTTTGGGGAATAAACAGAGTTCAGTGACTCAGCATTTTAAATAGGCAACGTTTGTTCCTAGAAGGAATAGGAATTTTACTTGGATTATGATTGAGAAATAATAGGAAACAAGAAACCATGGAATTCGAGTCGGAATAGGAAACCGAGGGGAGCTACAGAGTAATTATTTGTTTGTTTCCTAAAAAAGAGCAGGATTTCTACTTCGAGTCAGATCATGATTATGAATTATTAGAAACAAGAAACCATGGAAATTGAGTAGAACAGGAAACTGACACAAACTTCTCAAATCCAATCACAATGGGTTACCATCATTTCAACCAACAAAACTGGATCCATGATTGCAACAGGAGATGGGAAATTAGTTTGCTTAAAAACACAAATACATTAAAACATGCAAGAGGCTTGAATCACACGAGTCACTCGCCTTCATGAACAATGAAACTTATTAGACCACATAAAAACAGAGCATACGGCTGATCAAGAAACGCACGGGGGGCATATTTACACAAATTTAACTGGTCCAAGAGCTACTGGCAATTGCATCCAGCGATGCACGACTCTTGCTTCTTCCAGTACAAAGCCTATGTTATTTCTTTTCGCCATCATCATCGTCCGAGATTCTGAGCATTATTAAGGAGCTTAGAAATACTCAGGTCCTAGTAGCCACCTTGTATAAACGCACTGAGCCGGTTCAGTTCCTCGCGATGCTCGCTCACCACTGCACGACGAACAACATCACCAATGGAAACCATGCCGATCATCCCCTTGTCGTCAATCACAGGGATGTGCCTGATTCGATTATCTGCCAATACCAATGAATGAACAATTAGAATTTTCTTTTAACGACAAATCCAAATAGCATAGCTTGCTATACAAACCTGTCATCAGTTGCATTGCCTGCAGAACTTTGTATCTGGTTTTACAGTGATCAGCTTATTCTGTATGAATGACGTCAAAAGTATCATTAGCAGTTTTCAAACTGAGCTGGAGGTTGCTTTATTATGATTTTCTTGAACAATTTAAGTCTTTTTCAAAAAAAAAGATTGCATGAATAAAGTAAACTACATATTTAAAGACATCATTTCGTCAAGTGTTTACCAATTTCTGAGTTTTTTCCCCTTATTGCTTTTAATAGACCACCAAAGCATAAAAAATTCACTAGACCCGAAAGAGAACAAAGGAACAGTAACATATTGAAAACAGCCTGCATAATCTACAAGAGAGGAGTTCACAAATACCTCCTCAGTCATGATGTCCCCAACCTTGGTTGACTTGGATGATCTTCCTTGCACGATGATTTTCCTGAGATAATCTGAAAGCACAAGAATAAGATTTGTGAAGTAATGCACATAAATCCATCATGACTTAAGCCTTTATTTAATGATCTTTTCTAATGTAATGATTTATATGGAGTATTAAGAAAGGTTACGAGTCTGATTTATCAACCTTCATTTCTCCAGGCATGATTAGAAGTTTAATAACAAAAGGTTATTCTTCAATTTGTCTTAGCCAATATTTTAAGTTTAATCTAATAATTAATTACAAGTTGCAGACAAGTAAATTCATTGGAAATGCTTAGTGTGAGCTATATTAAACGCAAAAACATCTTACACAAAGACAGATTTGGACAATCCATAAGCAAAAACTAGTTCATTCACCAGCTTTCATTCATCATGTATTAAAGGAGCCCTTCCCTCTTTCCGATAATATCTTAGTGGGTTTTATTTTTGAGACAAGAATTTGATCTTAGGTAATTGGTTGATCCTACTACTGATTACTTTATATGAGCTTTTTCGTGAGAAGATATATTGGCGGATGATTGCTAAAAACAATTGAGAGAAGTGTGATCCATTAAAGATTATGACCTTGTCTCCAAAAAAGGAAAAGGAAAAAAGGGGGAAAAAAGGAAAAGGAAAAAAAAAGAAACCAAGAGAAAAGAAAAGAAGTGTGCTTCATTTTTTTTAAAAATATCACCAGCATAGGTTTTATTTTGAGATGATAAAGATATCACAAATTAATTTGCCAAAAGTTTGTGTTCATGCTAATGGTCACGTCAGATAATCTTTCATGGAAAACTGATTGCAAAACAGTTGAAGTGGCATGTTTCACAGGATATTGATGGTCCAGACCAGTTCAAAGACCATTGAATTTATTCAAAAAAGAGGTTAAGTACCACTGAATTTATTCAAAGAAGATCTTAAGTATCATATGTCATTAATAAGCTACACAAACTGAAAAGAAAAAATAAAATTTATGTGGTAGACAAAAACATGCCCAAATATGAGCACATTATTCAACAGCTAAAAGCAATTGTACTTGTTTATTACCTCTCTCAGTGATAATTCCAGCAATTGCTCTCTCTTCTCCAGGTTTTACCACCACCAAGCACCAACATTGTGCTGAGTCATCTGACAAACCATCAACATGTTAGAAGCATGACCAGAAAAAACTGAAGTCCTCTGTGCTCAAGCAAGGAGTTTTTGTATAAATATGTAATGGTTCTATTTCTTCAGAGATATACGGCAAGCATCCAGTAAGCAGATGTTGAGAGTAAAAGAATACATACTGATTTCACAGCATCGTAGACAGAGTCATCCGTAGTGCACCACAGCCAGGAACCATCAGCACTTTTCCCTTTTGATTTTAGAACGTCCGAAACCGTGGTGCTTTCAAATCCATGCTCTTCCAGTTGAGAAGAAGATGCTGACTCTGAGCGAGAAAAGATAGCAGGTTGCAGGGCTGGATTTAGAATACGAACGTGTTGCAGAACTGCACTTCTAAGAACATTTCCACGTGATCTGATTGCCTGAATTGCGCCTTGCATTGTTCCTGAACGAGATTATAAAGTTATTAGACTGGGTTAGCATGAAAGCTTACAAGCATCAGGGAATCAAGATTTAAAATGACTGATCATCCAAATCACCATTTCTAAAAGTAAATGGCTACAAGTACTGCCTATAATGAAATTTTAGCATTCCCAGCAAAATGCAGTCACAAAAAGTGGAAAAATCTAATTTGCATTCTCATCAGATCAACACGACTTCATTTAAACAAGAAACTACATCAACACACATCCCAGTTTGATAGAAATTAAGAATGGTTTCGCAGAAATTCAGAAGGTATGGCAACCTGATGATAAGAAGAAAAAGAAAATTACAGAACTCATAGAAACCTCAGTAAGTTGCAAATAGGAGCCACACAAACTCAAATGTTTCACATACAAACTAAGAAGGTCGGTCATAAATCTGTTAAGAAACTTACATGTGAATAGCTACTACACAAATATGGAAAGCAAATCAAGTCTAAATCACTTTCTAACAAATGCCGGTTTCTACTTTATTTCCAGGAAAACAAGAAGCTTCTTGTTATATATCCTATATAGGGATCTTTCAAGCTGTGTTGAGGCAAAGCAACTATGAGAAAATCCCTCTAATGATCCACACATATACCCGCTCTCAACTCTCTAATTTTACCTAAAACAAAAAAAAGCAAGCAAACAAACAAACAAACAAGAAAAAAACACTCTTTAACAATGTAGCCCCAGTAAAACTCTGAACATCTTCCCGAAGCCATGAAAAACCGAGCACCTTCCCGAGACCGCTCCTCCTTCCGAGGACACTCAACTGTTCTCGAGGCTGCTCCTCCTTCCGAGGACACCTCCGCCCCGAGAACTCTTATGCTCCCAACCGTCCCCAGGCTCACTGCTTTCTAGAGACTTTCACTACGAGCAAGATACTGCCCTCCTTCATCTCCGCCTACAAATAGCTACAACAACAGGCCTCCTTAATTTTTTTTCCTTCAATTACACAGCCAGACTTCCCCCACATTGCAGTTTTTTGGGAAATCTCAACAATCAAATGTCCACAATTGCAGTCATTACAACAACTCCGCACATGAAGATCATGACAGTTACACCAATCTCCCCAACGTTCTATCGCCTTCAGGCCAACAATTCGTGCAAATAGACATTCTCCTCCAATAAGAGGGAGATCAAATCCTGGAGAATTAAACTAATAATAGAGTGTTGAGAACTTCTTGTAATCTTTTTTATTCTTTTTGATTTAGTAGAATCTCTCTCTTTGCTCCGTAGTTTTTCCCTCCTTAGATTTTTCACGTAATTCTCTGGTGTTTACATCTGATTTACATTCATATTCACAATTTCAGTGTAGGTAAATTCCCCGATACCTCTACTATAAGTCAACTAAACTAACAACAACATTGCTGATAAAGAAATTTATTCTCTTTCTAGTCTAAGTACCCAACTAACAAAATTAAAAAAAAAAACAATAATAATAACCAGATCAAAGCTACCTCAGTGAAGCCTAAAAGTTCATCCACTCAACTAGATAGCCCCGATTCGGGCCTAAATGACTGTAATTTGCTCCAAGATTATCACAATAAGCAGCTTTTCCACATGGTCTAGCACTGATATTTGAAGCTGAAAATGACTTTGTTCCATAATCGTCCAAGTAGAATGTTTCTTGCTGTAGACTTGGTTCATTTCATTCCAACAATATATAGAGTTAAGACCCAAAAGGCACTCAACTTTTTTGATATGTGATTCAGGCATCTCCAATGCAACCCTCTATTTTTTGAGGGTTGCTTGGGAATACACCAGAATATTCCCTCAATTATAGAGGGTTGCTCTAATGCAACCCTTTATTTTAAAAAAAATATTTTTTAAAATATTAGTTTAGATATTAATAAATTATTTAAGAGTAATTATTATTTAACAAAAATTATACTGTTAAAATCGTCTCGCTGAGGCTTTTTAAATGAGACTAATATTGAATATTTTGGAGTTAATTATAAATTAGTTTATTTTAATATAATATAATAAATATTAAAATTTTGGCTTGTGTAATAATACTACACAATATCACTGTGGAGGATGAACGCGAGGAAAACCCATATGATATTGATTCTACTCAACCTTCAAATGCTGAAGAGATGGAGGACGATGATGCCGAAAAATTCAGATGGTTCCTTGCTCGACATAAGAAGATCCAAGATCGGGAGGCTCACTTTGAACTTCGAAATGCGCTAATTAAACACTTATGGCAGAGGCACGGCAATAAAGCATGTAATTTTTTAAAGTTCAGTTTCAATTTCGATGTATTTTCAATGTTGGTAATGAGAAATTTAAAATTAATATTAAATATATTCAATATTAGTATCAATATAAAAGTATCGATGAGACATTTCCAACGGTATAATTTTTATGTAAAATAGATAAGTAAATTTAAAATTATATTGATTTTAAATAATTGGTTTAACTATATTAAAAGATACATTGGTATTCTTAAAAAGTTAAATAAGACTTTAAGAGCAAATTTGGAAATTTAAATTGTGAATAGTGATACAGAGGAAGACCTCTATTTCTCCCTCAACCCTCTAAATTTAAAGAGAGAGAGAAGGCCTCCCTCTATATTTAGAGGGGCATATAGAGGGCCATTGGAGTGTATTCCCCTAAATGTAGAGATATAGAGAGGGGTTGGAGATGATCTTCTCTTGATAAATGAGCATTCGACTATATAACAAAAAAGCCCTCATGATAACTCTTCTGAAAACAGTTATACTACAATCAATAGAAACTGAGAATCCCTGAAACAAGTAAAGACGAACATCAAGACACACATAAACCCCAACAGAAGCCGCAATTACTCACTTCAGTAACAAAAATTAAAACAAATTAGACAATCTACTGCATCTGATCTCTAAATCTCTAAGTCCATGTCGCAGTCTGAGTCCAGAAACAGAACTTGAGCTTCAAATTCGAGATAAATTAAATTGCAACAAGATGTTCAAAACTACTACACTGCCCTCAAGGAGATCACCCAACACATAATAATACTTATTTCTAATAAAACAATCTGGAGAAAATAATTTCTCCGGAGAAGAAAGCATTACCAGTGCGGGATCTGGCGGCTTGAAGGACGGAAACCCTAGCCCTCTCGCTCACTCGCTCACACACTAGGCTTAGTATTTATCCTGAGGGAAAGTATTCATTGGTAAGATTAAAAAAGGATGGTGGTTTGGCTTATGCCCATTGGATCCGTTTGGTTGGGCTCCACCACCCAATGTTTCTGTCCTTGTTTCTATTTATTTATTTATTAGTTGGAATTTTTATTTATTAATTAGTTGGAATTAACCCGAAAGTTCTCGTGCTTTCACATTATTTTTTATTTTCTATATTTTATCAGGGGCGGGCCTAAGAGTTGCGAGGCCGGGCTATAGCCTGCCCATTTTTTCTTATATTGCCTTAAATCTCTTTCTAATTTGGTTCTTTTTCATATATTGCCTTGAACTCCTTTTTATTTTGGGTTTACTTTTGACAAATTTATTTCTGATTCCGCCTCTGATTTAGTGAAAAATATTGTTTTATTCTTTTGACAAATTCATATAATTCATAAGCATTTGTTATAAAAGGTTGGAGCCCATCCCAAAATTATTCCCGACTTCGCCCCTGATTTTTATGGTCTAGGACCGTTAATTAATAGCGTTTAGTGGGCCGGGGTGGGACCCACTGGGGATCATTGGAGAAGGGTCTAGGAGCATGAATGATGTCTGATGATCAAGTTCCATCTCCTTTTCCCTGTAATCTGATTGCCTGCACAGGATCAAGGGGGTGTTTGTTTTGAGCTGCAACTCATAAAAATGCAAGTTATAAATTATTCTTTTGTTATTTATTTTGCTATAAAATAACTTGCAAAATAATTATTCTCATTTTTTACTTATAGTTACTACATTTAATTTTGTAGTGATTTAAAATTTATTTTTACCCATATTTTCTTAATTTTGTGATAATGTAAATCTCACTTGTAATACATTTGCAGTCCAAAGTATTTACTAAATAATTAACATATAATTTAATATTATTAAATATATTAATATTTTAATAGTACTTAATTTTTATTTGATAATTTAGTTTTTAACCTTTCATTTTTTATTGTTTTTAATATTGTTTTTATATTTAATATTTTATTACTTTACTTTAATATTGTTATTTAATATTTTATACAAAATTTTTAATTTTTATTAATATTTTAGTACTTTATTAATATAACAATATTATGTTTAATATAAAATTACTATATATATATACTTTATTAATTTTATAATATAAATAATTACTTTATTAATTTTATAATATAAATAATTACTTTATTAAT